>APFE030716917.1:226986-250775 GCA_000404065.3 Pinus taeda | reverse complement strand
TATTTAAAGAAGAAGGTCGATATTTTGAATTTTCGATATTCTACATATTTATACATTGTTAATTAATATTTCAATCCACATGAAATAATTGTCTCTAAAAAACAATAATTTTTAACAATTGACAAAAAAAAAACCATGTTTAACATAAATATAACTAAAAAACTACACGTTTTGATATTTTTTTGTAATTTTTTGCTAGAGATGACATGTGAAAATCACAATTTTTATAGGAAAATTTTAACTAAAAATGGGTAAATAATTGTTTTGTTTTGTTTTTTGTTTTTTGTTTTTTGTTTGTTTTGTTTTGTTTTTTTTGTTTTGTTTTGTTTTGTTTTGTTTTTGTTTTTGTTTTTTGTTTTTTGTTTGTTTTGTTTTTGTTTTTGTTTGTTTTGTTTTGTTTTGTTTTGTTTTGGTTTTTTTTAATGAATTTCATGTCAAAAAATAATAATAATCACAGTTTTTTTCAAAAAATAATGGTTAACATAAAAATTAATGCGAAAATTAGATAATACAAATATTGAACGCGTAACAACTTTAATTGAGTGCTTATTCTTTTAATAAAATGTCAAAGTCAAAACATTACAAGTATAACTAATTAATAGTTACAAAAAATGAGCTTGATTTTCTAGCATAACTTAAATTTAATCAACAATGTCACGTAATCCAAACTCTTCGTCCGCTAGAGTTTCATCATTGTCTTATTCCACAATATTTTTTGCTTCATTTTGCTCATTTTCCTCCTCTAATGGATATTTGATGTTTGTGAATCTCCTAATGTATGCCTTTCCAATCATTCCATGTAATGGTGGTTGGGGTTCCTTTGCCTTTTTTGCCACACGTGATTCACTAAAGTCCCCTTTCTTCAACCAAATTTCTTGAATTGCATCTGGAAAAAATTGAAAAGCATTAATTCTTTGCTGAATAAAATTGCACTGTATTGGATATTTTTCAATGGCAATGCAATTTCTTCCTTTTTGAAGGCAACATGCTAGTGTTGTACCTAATTATTAAGCACAAAAGAAATAATGAAGTAAATTAGTACAATGACATATAAATTAATAATAACATATTGAGGTTCAATTCCATATAATAAAACTTACCTGAGCCAGAAAATAAATACAAAACCCAATCTCCTTCATTTGAACATATGTCTATAAGATAGTTAATCAATAACTGTGGTTTTTTATAAATGTTAACTATTTCTCCTTTTGCGTTTTTGTCTTCATATGTTAGTTTTCTCACAACATCATAAGTCAGTATTTGGCTATGACTCTTTCCATCTACCCGACTAAAAATCATAGACATATAGCTACCATCTTTTGCCCAACTATCAATATGGATTAACTCACAATCATTTATAAATGTTTGATCCTCACGGTTAAGAAGATTTGACTTTTGCCTCTAACATGTAATAGTAAAAGTTCAATTAACTTGTACATATATGAATTTTTTTAACATTAATCAAATATACATTTTAAACATCTTACCATGTAAGTTACATCCTTGAATTTGTTTTCCCTTTGAAACTTGACAGTAACATTGCCAATTGTGTGTCTGAATGAAATGTCACAAATCTCCATAATGGTGATGAAGTGACTTCTAGAAATCCCGCAACCACTTTACTAAGAGCTTGATAAGTATACGGGTCACTATCATAGTCAATGTTTGGAATATTGAAATGATGGGGAATATCTGCAATAACTAGGGCGTAATCCCTTTTAGGTATGAGTTTAGGAATGTCTTCACAGTCGCCTTGTATTACTTGATATTGAATAGTGTCTAGCCCATTCCAAATGAAATGAGTAAGAGTTGGATCAAGTTCAACATTCTTAAGACATTGCTTCTTCAGTCTTTCGATCTTTATTTTTTCAATAAAGGTTTTGAAACTATCTAGTGCTCCATTTTCATCCTTCTTCATCTTTTATAAAATATACAAATATATATGTAAGTTATAAATTAAAAATAGTATACAGATGAATAAAAATGAATGTATAAATCAATATACATTTTTAAATGCAAGGTAATTTTTTTTTTGATGTTGATGTAGAACTTGAATCTGGATAGTTGCGTACAACATCATCCCAACTATTTTCATTCAACAATTTAACCATTTGTTCTTGAATTTTCATGGAAATTTTGTGACTGCATAGATAAAGTAAAAAAAGTTAATATAATGATATGTATAACAACTACTACCAAGAACAATATGCTATATTTAAAAGAAAATTATAATATAGAAATAAATAAAAATAATTCAACAAAATTACTTTTGAAATTCCTTAATCATTTCCTCCAGTGATAATTCCCCTGACCTCACATGAGATAATATTGCTTTGACAAGTTTTTCATCCTTCACTCCTTGCAATGATCTCCAAGGTGTGATAGTCATATCTTCTGGAAGCTGCTTCATTTCAAGACCTGATTTACTGTTGCTACATATCAATGTCTTAGACTTTTTGACCTTCTAGTTTTTAATGCAAATGTTCTCCCACATGCTAAAAATCTCATTAATCAATTCCCATATCTCTCTAGTTCTAAATGTCAACTGGAAAATTTATCAATACCTCTGAATAAATCACTAAATTTGCCGCCCTTGCCACCTTTTGAATTGATTTTCTCTTCAATTTGATAACCTATTTCCATACAACATTCCTTTTAGAAATCTACAGTAACATTTATCTTATCCCCACCACATTTTTCTTCAAATTCACTATGAATAAATCTAACTCTTTGGATGAAAGTCATAGACATCCTATATTCATTATCTGAATTATGATCCCATGCCACTAACTTTGCTTCTGTATATGATAAACCAACATAAATGATACATTTCATTGTTTTAGAACGTGGGTTATTGGAATATTCCTCCATCAATTGTCTTTGAGTTTCTACAGAATGATTCGCCCGCAAGCACATAATAATTGTATTCAACACATTTTCACTTATCAAATGTTTATTTGTTAGGAACTTGATATGGATAAACAAGAAGCACATAATTAACCACATGAGCATATGGATTGTACCTCATCAATGTCTTGAAGTTGTGAACATGCAAATGGTGTGGCTTTCTGATTTGATATTGACATTGTCTTTCACTAGCATTATAGATTTATTTGACATTAAGCTGAAATGTACGACCACCCTCAGTTAAATTTCTCTTTGTCAAGTTTTGTCGAATGGCATTTTGTTTTGTTTTGATAATTCCATCGTCTAAATTAGCTCCTAGTGTAATGATTTCTCTGCTTTCTTTTGAAGTTTCAATAGGTTCTCGACTGTTGGTAATGGCTACTTCAAGATGTTCAACTTTTCTTTTCTTCTTCATAACATTCTCATCATTAACTGTAAAAAAAATTATTCTTGGGAATTGTTACTTTGGTCTTTTACGGCTCTTCTCAGTTCCAATATCATCCTCAGTAACGACAATATATTCTTCACTGCCAGTTTCAACTTCCTCGTCTTCAAAAGTAACTTGTCTACCCTTGCTAGATTTATCCACTAGAGGATTTTTTTTTTTTTTTTGATCCCTTGGATGTAGTTTTGTAGCATCATGCATTACTAGATTTTGCTTGTTTGCCATATCTTCTTCTGACACTGAGTGAAATTACTGACAACTTTCATAATATCATGCTTTATGAAATGAATGCCTCCCAACCTAATTGAACAACTTTCAACAAAATTCCGCCAAACAAAATATAATATGTCAACAAAAACAAAGTTAAAAAATATAGTGGGACAATTACAAGAACGCAAAACACAAATATAAATAACAATACTTACGATATTCATTTATGATTTGTTTACACAAGTTTGTAGATACCTCTCTCGTGTCATACAATGAATATGATAACTAGTATTTAATCCTTTCATGTGAGTTGGGCAGTTTTGTAAGTATGTAAACAACTTCATTGTCTGGTACTGAACACATGTATATGACTCTTTCCATCACGTCATAAATTTCATTATCATTAGGTATATCAACATATAGATATATTTGCACATTTTGGTTTTCTCTTTCTTTCACATACAAAACTTTTGATGGAAGTTTCACTTCTTTTGATTTCTTCCGGTATGAAATCATCTTCTTATCATTTGAGGCACTTGAAAGATTTGTAGCCATTAGCTCAGGTGGGTTCGTTCACCAATGTTTTTTGAAGATCCACCTTTAAGAGTCTTTGGTCCAGAAAGATTCACATAAATCTTCTTTGATGCCATTTTCTTGAAAAAAAGACAAACATAAATCAGTAAATGAAAAACGTAGTAACTTAAATTAACAACAAAAATGATAAATGATAATTAATTTTATAAAACATAACAATTTCGAAAAAAAATAAATTTAAAAATACTTCGCCCTGCCACCGCACCTTCAAAATCGGTCGGCCAACCGAGCCGGACATTGGGTTCGGCCCCCTAGCCCACCTTGGCAGCCCAACCATTGCCCCCAACCCAACCTCGGCCCGCGCCACCCTGGCGGCTCGCCACCCCATGGGTGGGCTCGGCTAATCGCCCCACCACCCCGCGGGCGGGTGGGCCGCCGCGGTGGCGTAGGGGGAGCTGCCTTAGCCCCCCCCCCATGCTACCCCAACGGCTCGTCTGCTACCCCACGGGCAGGCGGGTCATCGAAGTGGCGCGAGGGGGGGAGCTGCCGCAACTCCCCCCTGTGCCACCCTAGCGACCCACCCACCACCCCGCGGGTAGGCGGGCCACTAGGGTGGTGCAAGGGGGTGATGCCATAACACCCCCTCGCGCCACCCCAGCGAATCCAGAGAGTCGGGTAGCCATCCCCATCAGCCCTAACCTATGGGCCCGTTTGGCTGCCGTGAGCTTTACCGGGCCCACCATGCCCATTGCGGACATAGTGGATAAATTTGGTTCGCAAAAAGTTTTAATTAAAAAAAAAGGAATAAACTTCATTAAACTTATTTAATATTAAAATTTGCAAGGAAAAAAATTAACTACCCTTTCAATTACGAGAATTCTCCGTTGAATATGTTGTTTATAGCAATGTAGCTGCTCCACAAATTCGCTCCAAGTCTTTTAATGAACCTCATAAAACCTTGATGTGATGTGAGTAACAGTGATAGTGAAATTTATTATATAGGTGAAATTACGAAGATGTTTCACTGTAGGGTTAATGTGGGATTAATTTGTTTTAAAAAAATTAACATGTTAATTTTTTTAAGGCAATATAGGAAACTATGATAAACGTGAATATTATGGAATTGTTTTACAACATGGTGAATGTGGGATTAATTTGTTTTAGAAGGTATTAAAAAAAAACGTTCAATTGTTTAGTAAATATTATATAGTTTAACTATTAAAATAATTTAGGTAAAAGTTTTAGTTTACAATTTTAAATTTAAATATCTATTTCATAAAAAAATTTAGTTAACATTTTTCAATAAATTGTAGAATAAAATAATAAAGGGAAATACATGAAACAAAATTTTTGGAGGGAAATATTTTGGTGAAACTTTTGGAGGGAAAATTTCATTCTTTAAGCTATATAATGTCTTTAGGAGAGTCTGCATTTGTATCATTCAACCTCTTCTATTTGAAAGGGATGGATTCTCCTGATAGTGAAGTTTCGCATTGTAAAGCATCAACATCTTCATTGCGTAACAACTCTAATCATATTGATGAATATAACAGAAATTCTTCCATTATGAATAGAAAGTCAATTCTTCCACTTAGTCCTAATCCTATGAACTATGAGAGCAGCACTGATGAAAGAGGGGATGAAGAATTTCAAATAAATA
This sequence comes from Pinus taeda, assembly GCA_000404065.3. Taxonomy (NCBI): domain Eukaryota; kingdom Viridiplantae; phylum Streptophyta; class Pinopsida; order Pinales; family Pinaceae; genus Pinus; species Pinus taeda. Next base: position 245,019 of record APFE030716917.1, on the reverse strand, counting down.
AAGAGTCACAGATTCCACTTAGTCCTAATCCTAAGGATTATGATGGCAACAGTGATGAGGAGCATAATGAATAATTTCAAAAGAATTGAATGTCACGATGTCCAATTAGTCCTAATCCTATGGACTATGAGAGCAGTAGTGATTAAGAGCATGATGATGAATTTCAAAAGAATGGAGTGTCACTATGTCCACTTAGTCCTAATCCTATGGACTATGAGAGCAACGGTAATGAACAACATGATGACAAATTTTAAAATAATGGAGTGTCACGGTGTCCACTTAGTCCTAATCCTAAGGACTATGAGAGCAACAATGATGAAGAGCATGATGACGAATTTCAAAAGAACAGAGTGTCACAGTATCCTCTTAGTCCTAATCCTATGGACTATGAGAGCAACAATGATGAATAACATGATGACGAATTTCAAAAGAATGGAGTGTCACGGTATCCACTTGGTCTTAATCCTAAGGACTATGAGAGAAACAGTGATGAAGAGCATGATGACGAATTTCAAAAGAATGGAGTGTCACAGTGCCCTCTTAGTCCTAATCCTATGGACTATGAGAGCAACAATGATGAAGAGCACGATGACAAATTTCAAAAGAATGGAGTGTCACGGTGTCCACTTAGTCCTAATCCTATGGATTATGAGAGCAGCAGTGATGAAGAGCATGATGATGAATTTCAAAAGAATGGAGTGTCACGGTGTCCTCTTAGTCATAATCCTATGGACTATGAGAGCAACAGTGATGAAGAGCATGATGATGAATTTCAAAAGAATGGAGTGTCACGGTGTCCTCTTAGTCCTAATCGTATGGACTATGAGAACAACAATGATGAGAGCATGATGACGAATTTCAAAATAATGGAGTGTCACGATTTCCTCTTAGTGCTAATATTATGGACTATGAGAGCAGCAGTGATGCAAAATTTTAATTGAATAGAGTGTCACAATTCCACTTAGTCCTAATCCTATGGACTATGAAAGTAGTAGTGATGAAGAACATGATGAATAATTTCAAAAGAATGAAGTGTCACGGTGTCCACTTAGTCTTAATCCTATGGACTATGAGAGCAGCAGTGATGAAGAGCATGATGAAAAATTTCAAAAGAATGGAGTGTCATGGTGTCCTCTTAGTCCTAATCCAATGGACTATGAGACTAGTTGTGATGAAGAGCATGATGACAAATTTCGAAAGAATGGAGTGTCACGGTGTCCACTTAGTCGTACTCCTATGGACTATGAGCAGTAGTGATGAAGTGCATGATGAAAAATTTCAAAAGAATGGTGTGTCACGGTGTCCTCTTAGCCCTAATCCTATGGACTATGAGAGCAATAGTGATGAAGGACAGGATGAAGCACTTAGTCCTAATCCTAATGACTATAAAGATAACAACGACAAAGGACAGGATGTAGCATTTTTAGTAAGTAAACAGTCACATTTTCAACGTAGTCCTAATTCTATGGACTAGGAGAGCAGCACTAAAAATGTACATGAGGAATAATATCCAATAAACATCGAGTCAAATTTTCCATTTAGTCCCAATTCTAAGGACTATGACAGTAGTACTAAAGAAGGGGAAGATGAAGAATATCCTCCAAGTTAGTATTTGAAAAGCACAACTGATCATAGTGTGGATAACATTCTTCTTAATGATGATGATGATGCTTATACAAATGATGATCCAATGATGGAGATGTTGCCAAGAAATATTGTATCGAGGAGTAGGAGCAGACCTTTTCGTATCAATGCAAGATGTTCTAGTTATACAAGGGGTAGAGCAGAATATCTCACGAGAATAAGTTCTATCAACGCTCTCATTTCAAGTGAATGTTGTCAAAAAGATTGCTTGAAACATATGGATTTCAAATTTGCATTAGAGAGAAGGAAGAGATATTTGTCAATGAATAAAAGCATGCAAAATTCATATTTAGTTGGGTGCATGCGATCTACATTGTCAGGTTATGATTATCATATTGGGTCTTTATTTATCTATAGAAAGGATTTCAAAATGTTTCATTCTATGGGGAATCTTTGTCCCTCGAGAATTCAATAAAATTTAGAAAAGGATTCCACATTTTATTCAGAAGTACGTCATAAACGACAATTTGGGCCATTATCAAATATTGCAATGTCATGGATGAAAGATTTCTTTTCAAAGCATGGAGAGTGTATGGCAAATCGAGAGATAATACATATTCCAAATAATTTTTCAAGACGAGCAATCTACAACTTATACAAAGAATATGTAGAAGGTGCTGAGAGACATGGTTGGTTTATTACATATCAATATTTTGTGAAGGTATGGAAGAAAGAATTCAATAATGTCTATATTCCTATGAAGACAAGGATGGGGATTTACAATATATGTGCTTATCTTAAATAAAAAAGGGACAAATGTGAAGGGTGAGAAAGAGGTAAGCATTCATAACTTTAAGTTTTAAAATTGTATAGTCATCAACTATGAAAACATATTTCTTAATGGCTTTCTTTTATGTTGTGTAGATTCAATTGTCAAAGAACTTCGGGAGCATCGCGAACAACAACCAAGTAAAAGGAAAAAGTTGTACACGCATTGAAAGAAGTGTTATGATAATCTGAATAAATATTTGGGTTTGATAATTGATGGTATGGACTAGAAGAAAACACTTTTACCACATTTTGTTCGCACACCCAAAATTTACAGGAGGAAAATTTTATTTAGTATCACTTGGTCGGTTGTGTGGTCTTCAATGGTAAAATGTTGCCAAGTGTGTACTTCATAGCTCCAAATATTCATAATGATGCAAATCTGACAATAACCATAATTCATTATGTGCTTTCTCATTGGTCTGGTAATCTTCCTAAAGTTTTGTATCTACAATTGGACAACACTTGCCATGAAAACAAAAATCAGGTTGTTTTTGGATATCTAAACATGCTTGTTGAATTGAGAATTTTTCAGAAGGTAAAAGTTGGTTTCCTTCTTGTTGGGAAAACTCATGACCATATTGATCAGATGTTCAGTTGTTTTTCAGTCACATTGAGGAGGAAGGAAGTTGGGAGCTTGCCATCATTAATTGAATGTATTAAGAAGTCGTACATGCTAGAGCCTACTTTTGATGTGTTGGAAGAAACTATTGACATGCGAAGGTTTATTATGGGATCGCATGGTGAGGATAAATTCATTGAACAACTTAATGAAATTAGCTTCCAACATCAATTTCGTATCAAAAAAATTGATGGGAAAACACTAATATGGGGCAAGAAGTATTCAACTACTGCAGAATGGGCACCGTCATCAGGTTTGGAATTTTTGAAGTTCATTCCAGATCATCCAATATTTGCATCAAAAATATTGTTATTACAATCAGTTGGTGAAGTTCATAATGCACATAGATAGAGTAGAGATATAAATTATTCTGATTGCTTAGAAGAAATTAAAAAAATGTATTAGATATACATATGAGTAATTTGACATTGTTGATTCAGTTTGGTGGGAGTCATTTTTCAATAATCAAAGTGATATCATTTCAACAACAACAAATGAAAATATACCTTTTAAAAATCCATTTATTAGGCCACAAAATGTGTCGAATGAACATGAGGAAATAAACATTGTTGAACAACAAGAATCTCAAGGTATTATTAATTCTTCACAGGTAGAGGAAAGAGAGACGTATATTGGTTCTAGAAGATCTCGTGCACAACATGAAGCCATGGAAGACCTTTACAAGGGTTCGGTACAAGATATTAAGGAGAGTCGCATGATCCCAGTGCTAGCAGATGGAGATCCCAACGGCTATCCATTATGGGTTGCTAAGGTTATAGAGGTCTTTATAGAAAATAAGGATGTTACAGGTGTTGGAGTACATTGGTATGCCACAAATACACACCCATTCAATGGTGTGTATAACCCAACGATGGTAGTTGACAAAAAAAATGGCGGAAAGAGAAAGAAAGAGTACAAATATAAATGGCCGCCACACAAACATTTTAAAATTGGAGGATGTTGACATACTTATTTATGACTTCAATTTAACAAAGAGAGGAACTCTTCTCTTCAAGACGATAGAGATTCTGAAAAGGTTGTTACCAGAAGGAACAATGTTGAGATGAGAGTCTGCTGAAACCAGTCGTAGATCTAGAAGAATTTTGAAACCTGAAATGATGGGCATGCATGTGGACTCAGACGGGGAACTAGTTGATGAAAGAGAAGAATATGGAACATCTTCGTCAACATCTAGTCATTCATCTGAAGATGTGAATTCTGATGGTGTGCAAGAAAATATGAGTGATTTTGAATAATTGTCTAAGGCAGTTTATATAACTGATTTTTGCATCGTATCTTGAAATAAAAATTTTGATTTCCATATGGCGTTAAATCAGAAGTTATGAGTCATTTTTATGTTGTTGGATTATATCTCTTAATTATGATAATTTTTATTGTTTAGAATATCTATAATGCAACATTAAATTAGAGATATAATGTATGTTTCATTCAATATACAAATAATGACATTTTGATTCATTTAGTCATGTAATTTGTTCATAATGTCATGGTTTTTTAATTTTATAGTTGAAAAAATTCCAATTTCTTTTGTATCTAGCATGTTATGGTTGAAAACATGTTGAATTTATACTTAGGAAAGAAAAATGTTATTCTACCAAAAACATTAGTGTGTTTTCTCCTCATAAACAACTTCTTTTTTGCACATAAAAATTCGGTTTTACTAGCATTTTTTAAAAATGTTGAAAATTGACCTTAAAAAAAAATCGTCATTCCAGTGTCAACACTTTTTCGTTTTCAAGGTGTTTTTTGAACGAAAATTTCATTTTCATTGCCATTTTTAAAACATGTTCAAAATTGACCTTAAAAAAAACCCCATCGTTCCAGTATACACACTTTTCGTTTTTAGCACTGTTTTTGATGTTTTTTCGGGTTTTGTGGCGAGAGTTCCCATTTTGAGTTTAAAGGTTCCCGTTTCAAAGTTTACATTGTTTCACTTGTGTCTTGATCCTGAAATGGGATTTCTTCTTGGTTGCCACAAAATGAATATTGTTAGAATGAATTTTATGCCTGATGTATTCTAGGGAAAATATCCTCATTGGTAAATATTTGGGTAGTTTGTATGGTGGTAGCCCTGAACCACACACTCTAATCTCTGTGAATGATTGGTAAAGGTACCAATCCCCTGTTTTAACTTTTTCACTGAGCTGCAAAACCTTCTAAATTTCTTCACTGATCCTTGGTACCTGCTGGCCACTTAAAACACAAGTGGATGGATATAGAAATTGGTCTATTAACTCTGAAAAGTTGTATTCCCGTGATTGTTTTCTGACTAAGGAAGTCCATAAAAAACTAACTATGGCTCTCCTTGCTGATCCAATTTGTGCAGTCATAATGGAAACTTATCTGTTTGGAAAAATATAAACATATACATAAGAATGGATGAATATCTTAACATTCATTCAGTTAAAAACTGAACGAATTGTTCATGAATTACATTTGATAATAAGTGACCATAGTCAAAGGTGACTGATGGTCCTTCTTCTAAAGAAAGGGTGGACAGAAAGCCTAGAATAGGATCATCTACCCACTCATCTGAGTGGTAACCAAGAATGGAAGACAACGCATAAATAATCTATCTTGTCCTTTGAGGGAACATAGAAGAGGGATATGGGGGATTTTTCTTAAGAAGTTGAGAGTCTTCAAGGAGGAAGATTTCAAAGATGGCAGCTGTTTCGGGGAAGGTTAAATTCTAGTAAATTTATCTGATAACTTCAATGGGGAAAAAGGAGAGGGAATCACAGTGGGGAACCTGCAACATTTGATTAATGTTGTCAGCTGTGATGGTGAAGAGAATTTCACCAATTGAGGAGATAATTTCCCTCTTTCTTGCAAGGTAAGAGGCTTGGCATCTCAGGAAAAATTCAGCAAAATAATAGGATTGGGGAACAACAAACAGAGGGAGTTTGGATGGCTAGAGATGTATCTCGTCAGATTGGTCAAGGAAATTGTCTCGGAACGAAACACGCAATTCGAACAAGTCGAATTCGCACTGTGTTTCAATGATTTTGTAATCTCGATTTGCAAGTGGGATATGGTCTAGATCAATAGGGGGATTGAGCATTGGATTGATTACAGGGGTTGTTTTAGGTGCCATGGTGATTTGCAGGATGGAGAATTGAAGACTGTGAGAATAGGAAATTGATGTGCATCCAATAATGGCGGGAATTTAGGGTGGCAGACCTTTGTAAATTTGGGATAAGCAAATAGAAATGTTGCAACAAGATTATAGCACAGAGGGGTGGGAGGACTATTGAACGAGCTATGAAAGGAAAGTGTAATCAGAGTGGTAAATTTCATATTTATCTGTAGTAAACTAGCCTTAACCACTGGATTAATGGTCTTTTTGGGGCATTAACTCATGTAATGGCGTGAGAAAATAGATAGGATATTAATGGAGGTTGGAACGGTCTTAGACGTGACAGTTGGGGGTTGGGGGATAAGTGGAGCGGGACCATTCGCAGGAGTGACAGGACGTAGGATGAGGTGGCGCAATGGGAGTGGCAACTATGAAGGGAAGTGGAGGCAACCATTGGTGGGAAGGTGAGTTAGGTGGGACTACTTTCGGGGGGGGGGGGGGGGATGTGTGGTGGTATCCGGTTTATGGAGGGGGGTTCGAAGTCACCTGGTGGCACCACGTCGGGGGGAGGTAAGCTGCTTTTCAGATCCCCCCCCCGTTGTTAAACATTGTCGCTTCAGGGGGGTCTGAACTCTGTTTGGGTCGTTGGATGTATGTAGTGAATGATTGAGGATTGATAACATGAAGGGAGGTTAGCATTGGAGGGCCCCGCCATATATTTTTGAGCGCATGAAACATAACCCAAAGTTCGAAAAATTTGGCTAAGGAAATACTTCAGCTTTATTGCATAAAATATTCATTTTCCTTTTTTAATGCCATCTAAAAGCGAATGTGGGTGCATTTGGGTATGGAAACCCCTTCAATTTTTATTCTCAAAGATAAAGGCTATTTATTTCAAACACTATACTAATCTAATCAGCTAAATTAACCCAGATTAAATGATTGCATTAACATTATTCACAAATTTCTACCTATATAATCTTAACCAAGATTAAACTATTTGGTTAAATTATTCACTCTAAACCTGGTTGACATAAATTGAAAACAACTTGAGCATGATTAAACTGTATGTCTCAAGCAGAATGGGATCGTGGCATTTTAAACAAGCTACACAAAATTTCATCTATTTATTATTTTACAAAGCCAGAAGGCTAGTAGTGGCACTTAAGCTAGCATCACTTTCAAGTTTATTCATTTTTTGTGGTGTTCATTTATCACTTATTTTCTTTTTCTTTTTCTTTTCTTCTACTTTTGTATTTATACCCTCTTTTCATTCTTTATTTTCGTTTTTCTATTTTTTTTTGGAAATCATTTGCAGAAAGCTATATTATTTACAATCTGAAATATTGAAAGAAAATACTCAATGATCATTGATCCTATAAATTATAGGACCCTAACACCAACAATGGTTTTGGCAAGCCGAATGGGAAGAATTCTTCAAGCAGTGCATTGATTTTCACGATGAAGTGGCTTGAGCATTATCCCAGGTATTTAATGGACAATGAGTATAGGTTGGAGGAATTTCTTTTCAGGTGACAGAGGAATTTATCTCTGAGGTTACATATCTGCTCACAGATGGAGAGAAATATTTCAAAAGCCACATCTTGTCTGGAGTTGATGTGCCTTTCTCTTTAAAGGATGAATTCAAAGAAAAGAACTAGAGAGAAGGGGTGTAGAGGTCATGGTTAAAAGACGAATGAAATTGTTTACTCCAAATTACTTAGTCCTATTTTACCTGCGAGGGGCACTACAATCGTGTCAACCTATACCGTTTCTTATTTCTGGATCATTTGGCAGGTCAATTAAGAATCAATTCCTCTTATTTTTTTGTTAGAAAGTTTAAAGCATATGGTTGCTCGAGTTCGATCTAGAACAGACCCATCCTCACATTTTATTTACCATAAAGCTCTGGTAATTTTAATAATTGAAAGTCAACTAAGGAAAGTCGGGAGAACTTGGGAGCATTTTATATTTTGGGGAGGGTTTCAAACTCAACCTGCTAAATCTAAAAGAGGTTGGAAAAAGGGCAGTAAGAGGGAAGCCAAACAAGTCAAACACCTTGAAATAGGAACCTCATCTCAAAGAAATTTTGTTGTAGAAACAAGAAGTTAGAAAAGGGTAGAGAATACCTCTCCTCCAGTTCCTCAATTACCTAAAGTTTACACTAGAAAGAGTGATAGGCTTAGGAAGACACAACAAACCCCTCCTCCTACTAAAATCCTACCTACAGGTGATGAGCCTCATCATTGGGTAACTATATGGACCTTAATCCACCTCCTAGTTTAGTCAAATCAACTCTTCTCACAATTTATTACATATTTTGATAATATTTTGTTTAATGAGATGAGTCAAAGTGATATGTTTTGTCTAGTGGACTAATGTGCATTGATTGTAGGTTTGTGAGAGAAAATCATGGAATTTTGGCTAATTAAGGGCTAAAAATCGAATGCGGCAAGGAGGAGAGATTGTCGGAGGTAGATCCTCCTCATTTACTCCTCCCTCATTCGAATATTCCTCCATCAATCACATTATCCTAGAGTACAAGCAACCAAGTCATGGGGATGAAAAGGTAGTCGAGTAAGTAACAGTTAAAGAGTTAGTTTATCTCGAGTTTGGGAGTTGAGCCTCCCTAGATTTAAGGAAGTCATTGGAGACATCAATTGTATAAATAAAGAGGCCTAGAGCCTCATTTGGATTCGAATTTTTGTTGTAAAAACACTAGTCATTTTCGAGTTCAAGACTTGTGGAAGACATTATTATGTAATTTTTTGTTTTGATGATGAGAATGAGTAATTCCTTGATCTAGCACTGAGTTAACTCAGAGGGCTAAAGCTCTTGGGTTAAGGCCCAACCCTAGCAGCAAAGTCTCCTTTTCTTGTATTTATATGCTTAGATTGATTTCATGGGTTAATGATTGAATTGTCTTTAGAATTATTTCATTGCAAGTAGTGTATATTTGATTAGGTTTTTAGGACATCCTATAGAACACATTAGGACATCTATAGGTTTACCTATAGTGGCTTGCTTTGAGGCCAAATTGAGGAAAAGGCATGTAGGAAGCTAGAAAAGTTCCCCTACTGGTCTCCCCAACTTTCTAACCATTCACCATCATCCTTAAGCCACCTGCCACATCCCCAAAAGAGATTATCTTTCACATTGTCACATAAAAAAGACAAAAAAAGAAAAAACATAATTATTTTATTCATTTACATGCACAACAGTAGAATGTTTGATGCTTTGAATTTGCATAGGACAATAGAATTGCATACATGTTAACTTAGCATTCTTTTGAATCAAAGACTCTTAGCAGTTAGTTAGAAAACGGTGTGTTTTAGTCTTTGATTTCAATTTTTTTCCTTACTACAGTAGAAAAGCTTTATGTTAGAGTAGATTTCTCTTTCCCTCGTTGGTAATCAAGATTCTTCTGAATCCATAGAAGTCTGGTTTGAAAAACCTTAGTGGTCTATCACCAACTTAACAGTGATAGCGAGTAGACCCAACACATTTACTTGTGCATACATCATTGTCACCTCCAAGTTTGTACATACCCCGGGTTGATAAAGTAAAGTTGGTAGCCTTAGGAGTTGCAACATTCTTGCTGCAATATTGGTGCTCATCACTTTTTGGTGCCATTGTCGGGGAGGTGTCTAAGTAATATGTGATTACTGCTTTCTTTCTTCCATTTCTTGTCTCTGATATTTTGCTATTAGTTTCATTTCTGCAAAAGTAATTTAGATTGCTTTCATCTCCATTCTGCATTCTTTGCTTTCCTTTCCATTCTGCAAGTAAGATTTCATTAAAGAAGTTAGTTTTAATTCAGTCAGTTAGTTTTCATTTAGTGTGCAATTTCAATTTTGCAATTATTTTCAAAGATTGAAAAAAAAACACAAAACAAAACAAAAACACTTCTTTCATGCCTCGTAGGAATAGGGATAACTTAGGGAAAATTTTCCCAAATACCCCCACTGCTTCAAACAACCAACCTTTCCTCTTCTTCAGTGGCTGTGAATTGGAGGAACCCTTAGGTGAACAACTAGAGATATTTGAAGAGCCTACAGGGGGAGAAGAAGAAGAAGAGCCCATTCCAACTGAACCAATGGCTGAAAAGAGAAATAACAGAGGAAATAAAGAAAGAGTTGAGGGTGCCTTCCCCATCAGGGAAACCAATGGGGATACCAAGATGAATAAGATAAGCCCCTCTGCCCTTCCTCATTTCCATGGCCTAAAATTAGAAGATCCATACACTTTCTTGTTCGAGTTTGTTGTCATATGTAGAACCTATGATTACACCAATGATGAGCAGAAGTTGAAACTATTCCCATCCACTCTCAAGGATGCAACTTTGTGCTAGTTCATGGGTTTACCTGGGGATAACATCACAACTTGGGCTCAGATTCAACAAGCCTTCAACAACAAGTATCACGACTACTACAGGTCTAAAGAGACTAAAGAGGAAATTTTTAGGATGACCTTAGGGCATGGTGAATCTCTAGAGGATTATGAAGAAAGATTCCAGCTTAGCTACAAAAGGGCTAGGTGCACACTTGACCCTGAGTCACTGAAGCTAGTCCTGCTTAGAGGGGTAAGGGAAGATCTTCTAGATACCCTAAACCTGTTAGTAGGAGGGGACATCTACCAGCTACCCTATGAAGATATCAAGACCGTCTTTAGAAACGATTCTAGGGCAGCTAGGAAAAAGGGTGGGGTAGTCAACCTATGGTCAATCCATCCTCTTCCAATACATACATCTAGGGTGAAATTGGAAAAATGTTGGAAGATTTGAAGAGTGATATGTTGCAAACCCTTTCCCTACAGATGGACACTATGCACAGTAAGAGAAAACAGGAGGAAGCAGAGAGGGCCTTAGCCATTTTCTGCCCTAGATGCACAAGGAGGCACCCTAGGAATGAATGATCATTAAACCTGATTGAAGTATGCTCAGTCTGTGAAGAAAGCCACTCCATAGACAAGTTCCCTTCACTACTTGGACTAAAATCTGTATATCAGGGAGCTGAAGGAGTGACTAAACGACTCTGCTACATAAATCAAAGGATAGCTCATGGGCCTCGACCATACCAGCAGGGCACGCAAGGGCCATCCCATGCATATTACAACCCCAACTAGACCACATCCATTCCCTCTTGGGGGCCCCTTTCTCATCCATCTTGGTCTACAAATCCTCCTTAGTCCTTTGCACCTCATTATCACTCCTAGTTGACCAGCCAGTCATTTCATCCACACGCTCCGCCACAACCTCAGCGGAATGCACCTCCCCAGGGGCATACAAAAATGCTGCAACTTTATTACCTTCACCACCTGCTTAACCACATACTTTACACCTTGCTCCACCTAAACAACCCAGATGCCTGTCCAACCAAATTCGAACCCGAACAACAGACATGCACAACAAGTATACAGTGGAGAGACATCGTATCCTGCTTATGATGTGGAGATTCAAGAAATCAACCTGAGATCTAGGAGAGTACTCCTAGATAACCAACCTCTACCTCCACCTAGAGAGAGTGAGGAAGAAAGAGAGGAAATCATGCCTAAAGTAAATCCACCATCCTTTCCTCTAAGATTAACTCAACTAATCCAGCCTACCCCAGAAGAGACTGAACTTCTAGGAGAATTGAAAAATCTATGTGTCAAAATTCCACTTCTCCAAGCTATAAAAGTTGTACCTATTTACAATAAGTTGATTAAGGAGAAGTGCTTCAAACATCCATGGAGGTGAAAAAGAGATGCCCCTACCATTAATGTCATTCAACAACTGTCCGACTTAATGTTGGGGCAAGGAATTTTTCCAAAGTATTTGGACCCTGGAAGCCCTGTATAATATGTGCACATTAATGGCACCATTGTCCCACACACTTTGATTGATCTTGGGGCTACCATTAATGTGATGACGAAGGACACCATGCTCAAGTTCAACTTCCAGGGTTCATTGAGAAAGACCACAACAGTCCTGAAACTTGCAAACCATTCCATAGTGACCCCTAAGGGGATTGTGGAGGATGTGATGGTCTCCATTGACTCTTGGGAGTACCCTGCAAATTTCCTAGTTCTGCAGCCTAAGGCCAAGCTTACTAGTTACGCTCTCATCCTTGGGAGGCCCTAGTTAGCCACCTCCGATGCCTACATTAGCTACATGGTTGGAAATATGACTATAGAAAATGGGCATATGTCCAAGCAGTTGGTCCTGTACCCTCCTACACAGCCATCTCTAGAACATGACTTACCTTTATGGCTGGAGGAGGAGGAATAATATGAATTTTATTCAACCCAAATCTATACCTTAGAAAAACCCATAGGAGGAGGACAACCGGATGAAGATGATCTGATTGAACACATACTCCAAAGTCCAACTCCCAGCACATTGTCCTTAGAGGAAGTAGTAACGGAAACCCAGAAAAATCATCAGATTGAACTATTCTTAGATGATTCAAACCCTACCTATGTAAAAACCATAGAATTCGGCCCCGAGAGAAATTTGAAAATCAACCCATCTCTTTTTTTACACCAAGAAGAAAAGTTGTGCAACATGCTAAAGGAACATATGGATGCCTTTGGTTGGAGTTACAAAGAAATGAAGGGAGTGCACCCCTCGATGTGTACTCACCACATTTGTATCAAGGTTGCAAATGAGTCTAACAACCCCAAAGGAGAATGAATCTAGCTCTCCAGGATATAGATAAAGAAGATCTGCAAAAGCTGCTAGATGCAGCATTCATTTACCCTATCTCAGACAATGAGTGGGTCTCTCCTTTAGTGTTGGTTCCAAAGAAAAATGGAAAGTGGAGAATTTGTGTCGATTACAGAGAGTTAAACAAAGCCACAAAGAAGACAATTTCCCTCTACCTTTCATTGACCAAGTGCTAGATGGGCTGGCAAGGGAAAATGTTGTTGCATACTTTTTGTCCAGATTAACTTTTCCTGTAGGGGAGGAAGGAATGGTTGATGATCAGTTACCGGATGAACACTTATTCACCATTTCAGTTCTCTCTCCATGGTTTGCTGACATAGCAAACTATTTGGTGTCCGCACAGTTCCCACTGAGTTTGTCCTCCAAAGAGAAAATCAAGATTGTGAGGAAGAGCACCCCATTCACTTGGATTGGGGGAAACCTATTCAAACTAGGACCAGACCAAATTCTGAGAAAATGTGTTAGGGAGGAGGAAGTATTTGACATCCTTCTGACCTATCATGATGGGCCTTGTGGAGGTCACTTTGCAGCTAAGAGGATAACATTCAAGGTGTTACAAGCTGGTTATTATTGGCCCACTCTTCATCATGATGTGAGAATATATACTAGTCAGTGTGATCGGTGCCAAAGGATGGGAAAGCCTACTCAAAGGGATGAAATGCCTTTGCAACCTCAAGTGACTTTTGAGCCATTTGACAAGTGGGGCATGGATTTCATTGGACCTATTGACCCTCCTTCTAAGCAAAATAAATACATCATTGTATGCATTGACTATTTGACCAAGTGGGCTAAAACCAAGGCAATAAAGGTAGCAACAAAGGAGAAGGTGGTTGAGTTCTTAAGGGAAAATGTATTTTACAAGTTTGGGTACCCTAGAGAACTGGTCACTGATCAAAGTAGCTAGTTTACATCCAACATGATTGAAGACTTGTTGAGCCAACACAAGATCAAGCATAGAACCTCCACTCCCTATCACCCACAAGATAATGGTCAAGTGGAGGTGACCAACAGGGCGCTGGAGGGCATTTTGACCAAATTGGTTAGCAGCAACAGAAAATATTGGGTAGATAGATTAGTTGAGGCCACCTGGGCCTACAATGCCACCTGGAAGACCACAACTTAATTCACACCCTATGAGTTGGTCTATGGGAAGAAGAATTTGAGTACAATACATTGAGGATGACAACCAACTAGATCTGGATCTCAACAATGCACAAAAAGAGAGATTGCTCCAGCTAAATGGGCTAGATGAGTTTAGAGTGCAAGCCCTCCTACACACATAGGTGACTGAAATTCAGAGGAATATCTGGCATGACAAGAACATCAATGACAAGAAATTTCAAGAAGGTGATTGGTATTTGTTGTATGATTCCATATATAAAGACTTTAAGGGCAAGTTAAGGGCTAGATGGTTAGGGCCCTATGTCATAGAGAAATGTCATGATATTGGTTCAATGCATATTAGAACCATAGATGCATAGGCCATTCCTTTACTTGTTAATGGGCATAGATTGAAGGTTTACAAGAGGCCATTGTCAAAGCAAGATTTAATTGATGGTATCAACAAAACATTGATGGTGGTGGAGCAAGTCTTAGCTCCTACCTCATCAAGCCATTGAGAAAAAAAAGGGAAAACAAAAATGAAAAAAGAAAAAAAAGAAAAAAGAAAAAAGAGAAAAATAAGGAGACTCAGGTGAAAACCTCCATGAGGCACCTGAGTGCCATTGTTGGGTTGGAACCCTCTTAAGGTAGCCCAATGGTGTCAAAACAAAAAAATGAGAAATAAAAAGATCTCTGGGTGAAAACCTCTCTTGAGGCGCCCAGGGCAAGCAGCTAGGATGAAAACCTCTTGGAGGTAGACTAGTTGCTTTCAATAAAAAAATAAATAAAAAGAGAGAAAAAGAAAATTATGAAAATATTATTTGCAGGTCAGTAGGAGGATGATCAGAGCAACAAAAGAGAATCAAAAGGGACCTATCCAACTCATGTTTTTATTTTTCCATTGATTGTCCTTCATCATTCCATCATTCCCTCCATTTTCCCACTCATCTACCTTAGTTTGCAAGGGTTTTGTGTTTTCTACAGGATTCCCTGTAAACCTACAGGATTCAATGAAAACTTATAGGATGATCCTGTAGGAATTACAGTGGCTTGGGAATCCTAAAGGAAGTAACCCTAGAGTAAGGGGATGACCTGTCCATGTCAAAAAACAAATTCCTACTTTACCATCTCATCACCATACCTCTCTCCACCATGATCACCCCTACATTCATAAAAAACAAGTCAGTTTAAAAAAAAAAATACAGTTTTCAAAGAAAAAATCACAGAGAACAGAGGATGAAGACAAAGAGAAAGGGGACAACACCTGAAGGCTATTTTTTTCCTCATTCACAAACTAGACCTCTTCTCTTCCCATGCTAATCACCCTCAGGTTCCAGCAGTATATTTTTTTTTTTTTTTTTTTAGGGAGAAGTAGCTATAGGACATCTTGTAGGAAATCTTGTAGCAGCCTATCCCACAAAACATAAATCACATGTTGCAGTCAGCTTCAAGCATGGAAGATCCAGAGGTAGAAGAAGTTCCTCTAAAACCTAAGAACAACATCAGGATCATCAACATCAACATCCAAGTGCCTACACATCAAAGAAAATCATTAAAGGACAATAAAAAAGAGAGAGGAGAAAAGCACATGCTGTAGACACACAACAAATAATTCATTCTTCAAACAACATCCAGGCATCATTACCACAGGTAAGTATCTCACTTCCACTCTCTCATTAGCATAATGTGATCAAAAGATGTAAAATTGGTATCTTTCTGTATAAATCGTAATTCTCTTATCGAATTATACTTTTATTAAGACGTTATATCAATCGGAACTTTAGTTAACTTAACTCTTTTTTCTTGTTTGTTATATTTGGTAGAGCCCATTACTTCTTCTTAAAGTAAAAATGATGAAGACAAAATGTTCCGCTCTGTGACTAGGCTAGACATATACCGCTCCGTGGCTATGGCTAAGAAATAATGCTCTGTGGCTATAGATCAACAAAAACAAAAAACTTGAAGTACTTAATGAAAAGAAAAGTTGTCATTGTCCAATTAAAGTCTTCCATCAACCATGGGCCTAGGCCCCTTTACTACTAGTGTAACCCTTATTGTTATTAGTACAACCCCATTATTATATTGTTGATCCATGTAGTCCCCATATTGTACTATGTGCCCCATAGAAGCCCACTATTGTTATTATTGTGGCCCTTACATTATATTGTTATGTCGACTCTGATTATATTATGACTCCTTAGACTCCTATATATAGAAAGGAGGTCTTGTCATTTGTATCATCAAAGAATTGTTCATTTGTGTAATGTAAAGGAGGTTTCCACCTCGAAGAGGCTTATTCCTAAGGCGTTCATATATCTTTTCTATCTTTTGTGAGCTGATTTCATAACATTTGGTATCAGAGCTTTGGATTCTAGGGTTTCGCTGCTCCAAATAGGTCATTGTGGCATTTGTGCTATAAAAATTTTTCTGTGACGTTTAAGGTGATAATAAAAAACCCATTTGGTTTGAAATCGGTCTGAAGGTCGGGTCCGAATTTCAAAGGTTTTGGTGCTATATTTGCGGAGATATGATCTGAGGAAGTTGGCCTTTTTGTAGACTCCTGAATTACATTCCAAACAGGTTACCTGGGGAAAATAGTAATAACTTTTGTTTTGAGCATTAGATTGAAATTTCATAAGAAGTACAAAACGAGGATAGACTGTAGTTTTTTGTATACATTTTTCAGATCCAAAGGTCGAAACAGTGACACATGGCACATCACACAAGTTTGCTCTACTAAACTAGTCTATAATCAGGTCACCGTGGAAGATTTGGCATAACTCTTCCTTGGAGAATCCAATTTGGATCAAACTGGTGGCATTGGAAAGAGGACACAAAGGGCTACTCCAGGTTGCAATTCCAAAACTAGAAGAATTGAAATTACAGAGTTATATTCATTTCAAGATCGAGCTCCTAAAATCAAGAAAAAGACGATATGAGGAAGTTTGATGGCAAGGATCCAGTAAATTGGATACTTTATATGGAGCAATATTTTGATCTACATGGTGTACCACTGTTACAAAAGGTATGTATTGCATCTTCATATTTAGAACTAGATCAATTTTTATGGTATAAATGGCTTTGTTCTCGTAAACAACTTGTTTCGTGGTCAATTTTTACGGAGGAAATGATAGCACATTATGAGGATACAAAGAGAAACACCTTCTTTAGAGCAACACCACAACAATTGGAAAGAGTAAAAGAGCTTTGATTTAAGAGATCTGTGGTTATCAATTTTTGGATCATTAACCAGAGAACCCACAGTATACTGCAATTTGGCAAAAAGATGTTTATACTATGGGTTCTCCGGTTAATGATCTAAAAGAGCTTTGTTACATAGTGGAAAGTAATATTATGGCAACAAGGAAGTCTACCCCTCGCAGCTATAATAATGGAAGTGTTGTTTCTCCTAGCCTTCCATAACCTAAAAGGGTTACACCACAACAATTGGAAGAGAAAAGAGAAAAAAGGCTTTGTTACAATTGTGATAGCAAATGCACTAAAGGTCATAAGTTTGCTGAGAAGAAATTATTTTACATATATTATTAAGAGGAGGAAGAAAAGGATCAAGAAACATCAAAAGAAGAGTATATACACCAGGAACCAGCCCCAGAGAAAGAAAAAAAGAATCTGACCATATCTTGTAAAGCATTGGCAAGAATTACCACTTCTCAAACTCTTAAGATAAAAGGAAATATCAAGAAGAAAAAGGTTCAAGAAGTGGAAGAACATATCGACAAAGAAGAAATGAATCCAACCATTTCTTGTAATGCATTGGTCGGAATTACCACTCCTCAAATTATCAAGATAAATGGACATATCAAGAAGAAAAATGTTCAAGAAGTGAAAGATCACATCGAGCATCAAGAAATGAATCTAACTATATTTTTGAAAGCATTGGAAGAAATTACCACTCCTCAAACTCTCAAGATAGAAGGACATATCAAGAAGAAAAAGGTTCAAGCAGTGAAAAATCACATCGAGCATCAACAATAAGTTCTCCAACTTTTAAAGGATAACGCCACTTTGGTGCAAAATCGAATGAAACAACAGGTAGATCAACATTGTAGTGAAAAATGTTTTGATGTAGGTGAT
>APFE030716917.1:212201-226583 GCA_000404065.3 Pinus taeda | reverse complement strand
AAGGAGGTCTTGTCATTTGTATCATCAAAGAATTGTTCATTTGTGTAATGTAAAGGAGGTTGCCCCCTCGAAGAGGTTTATTCCTAAGGCGTTCATCTATATTTTCTATATTTTGTGAGTTGGTTTCATAATAGTAAAAGTTGTGAAAGAGTTGGTTTATAAGCGAAAGGTGGCCAGTTAAATTGGCCACCTTTGTTCAGTCAACGAGGAGAAAGCAATTAGTCCTTACACACGTGGCATTAGTCAAGTCAAGGAAAAGAAGGATGAGGTTGAAAGTAGTTAAGCTACAGATGCGCGAGGTGGTAGTTGATTACAAGGTGAGGAGAATGATGATGTGGTAGTGGGACCAATGGTCCAAAAATAGATATTCGTACCTCGGCTTCCAGCACACCTCCTCACTCAAATCACCCATATGAATAAATAAACATTGATCCACATGCATAGAAGCATTCATATTCTCAAGGATCCACACTAGAAAAGTCACTCTCGGCCCTCAAGCAGTCTACATGAAAGGAAAATTTCATTTTTTTTCTTGCTCAGGACCACCTACAGGATCCTACAGGATACAATCCAACACCTACAGGATAGGCTATGAGCAGTTTCAGAGGGAGGAAAACAGGGATTGGCTTCATCAAGCAGTTATAAGGAGGTAGGATCTACATTTCCTCACATTTTTCCACATGAAAGGAATATAAAAAAATTCTTTTAGGTTGTTGAAAGTGATTGCAGCATAAGGGAATTACATACACATAATTTTCATTTAAATTCCCTCATTCATTAAATTTGGTATTAGACCTATACAACCCTCCATCCATAAGAGAAAATGATAGTGGGATTTAATAAAAGGGAGCCCATCAACACAATGAGGATTCATCAACACCCTCCTATGCTAGAGATATTCACAAGGAACAATTGGATGGGTTTCTTTGGGAAATTGAGGGGGTATGATGATGAAGTAGCTAGAGGTTTTGTTGTCTCCCACATTCCACTAACTAGGACCCATGCCACTGTTGTGGTGAGAGGCCTCTCCATAGAGCTCACCCATGAAATCATAGGCAGAATTACCACACTTCCCTTAGGAGTGCCTTGGAGAAAGGAGGATAAGGGAAATAGCCAAACTACAAAGCAGAAATTCTTTTTAGAAGGAGAGGAGGCCATGGAAGACAAAAATGGAGTGAGAAGAGTGAGCCTACCCTATCCTTGGAATTAAATTAGCTACCACCTTATAAATTATATCTCATGTGAATGTAGGTACAGTCTGGTATATGGATACCACTTTAGGCTCCTTCAAGAATTGAGGTTTGGAGTAGACACACCTCCTCAAAATAGAATCAACATACCCTACTTCCTTCTTCAATCAGTGATAGGTATGAGCATGAAGGTGTTGGAAGGAAACCATCAACAACTAGCCCATCATGATTTAATTAGACTTATCATAGAATATGCCCTCCAAAACCTCAAAATCCCTATCACATGGGAAACTTTCAGAGACATGCAGACAAAGGAGGATATAAAAGCCCTTGAATATGACAAGAGCCCTATTGCCAATGAGAGGGATGAAGAAGAAACTAAAAAATATGAAGAAGAAACCGAGAGGGATGAAGAGGGAATATATGAGGAAGAAGAGGAAGAAAAAGGGAAGGAAAGTGGTGAAGAGACAAAAGAGGATGCAAAGGAGGAAACTGATGAATAGAGTGAGGAACTAGAGGGAGAAGAAGATGAAGATACAGAAAAAGATGAGAGGGGGAATGGAAAAGAGGAGGCAGAAGACAAGGAGGAATCACCTAGGGTATCAGGAATCACCTATGGTATCTCCAAAATCCACTGAGAAAGAGGCAACAACTTCCATCACTTCTATCAAACAAAAATGGAAAAGACAAAGACAAACTCCATTGTACCTTAGGACAAGAATAAGGCAAGAAAAACCTCAAACTCCCACCAAGGTTCCTATTGTTATTGAAGACCCACCCAAACAATAGGAGAAGATGGCTCCTCTTATGAAAACTCAAGGAGAAGGATCATCAAGACAAGCCTTCCCCAAGTCTCCTATTACTTATGTGAGAAGGCCTGTGACTAGATCTACCTCATCCAAAGGGAAAGGCATCCTACATAATACACAAAAGGACTTACAGGAAGCAGAGGCAATCCTACATGAAACTCTGCTAACCCTACAGGAAACTCAGAAATTGAATGAAGAAGGGAGTATGCAGCAAGAAACAAAGAAGGAGGATCCAGAGCTAAGGGAACCTAGTCCTCAACCTAACCTTGAATCCTACTACAGGTTTATTGAAGGGGGTAGGGTCATTCCATAAAAAATTTCCATCCCATTGTTCTTTGAGCTTGAGAAAGAAAGGGACAGAACACATAGATGGATGCAGATTGCCAAATCTAAAGGGATGGAGGACATAGGTCACATGGAGTAAAAAGTTAAAGATATGGGCAGAGAACTGAGCAGCCTAAGGGACAGAGAAGCAATAATGAAAGCTCAGTTGGAGGCAGAAAATGCATGGTTAAAAGGACAACTACAAGAAAGAGAGAATCAATTGTCATCTATGGACAATCTATCCTTAGAGGTAATCCAATGCAAGATGCTAGCTAAGTCCTATCCATTATACCTCAAGGAATAGTGGTCGCAGTTCAAAATCAAGACTCTAGAACAGACAGGCACTATGCCATTCGAGGATTATAGGAATTCTTTGTGATCAAAGCACATTGGAGGATAGGGCTAAGATGTATGAGTTCTACCTACATAATTTAGCCTTGACAAATCTGAATGTGTGGGACCCTAATTGAAAACTAAGAGACTTATAGTTGATGGCTTTGGCATCATGGATGGACCATGAAGAAGCAAGGGTTGCTGGAATGAAGAGAATAATTTCAAGGGAAGAAACAAAACCTCTCATGATAAGATTTGAGTAGTCTAATCCAATGGCTATCATCAACACACATAACTTGATGGCAAATGACCCTCAACTTGCACCCAGATACCTTGTTGCCCAAGAGAAAGCAATTACACACTTTGAGGATATGTTTAGGCTGTTAGGGGATCACAGCATGCAAGCTTGCCAAAGGAGATGGAATACTTTGCCCTACAGTTTGAAAATCAGAGAGTACCATTCTCCTCAAATAATGAGAGAATCATTGAACATGACACCCATGTACAAACAAGCTCTCCAAAGACTCAAAGTCAATTGGATTGGCTTGAGACTCAGTCCATCACTACTCTTAGGGATGTTAGAAGGAAGGAAAGAAGAGGAAGAAAGAAAGCAGTGAGTGGAAATAGAAAGGAAGGCAAGATTCTATGCATAGGAAGAGGAAACTACAATAGAAGCATGGGATGTCAGGGAGGCCACTAGAGCAATGAAATACATGGATATTGATTGAGTTGTTTAGAGGATGAGCAACACTTTTAGTATGGGGTGATGATGAGCCTCATCATTGGGTAACTATATGGACCTTAATCCACCTCCTAGCTTAGTCAAATCAACTCTTCTCACAATTTATTACATATTTTGATTATATTTTGTTTAATGAGATGGGTCAAAGTGAGATATTATGCCTAGTGGACTAATGTGCATTGATTGCAGTTTTGTGAGAGAAAATCATGGAATTTTGGCTAATTAAGGGCTGAAACTTGAATGAGACAAGGAGGAGAGATTGTATGAGGTAGATCCTCCTCATTTACTCCTCCCTCATTCGAATGTTCCTCCATGAATCACACTAGCTCGGAGTACAAGCAGCCAAGTCATGGAGATCAAAAGGCAGTCGAGCAAGTCACAGTTAAAGAGTTAGTTTATCTCGAGTTTGGAAGCTAAGCCTCCCTATATTTAAGGAAGTCATTAGAGACTTCAGTTGTATAAATAAAGAGGCCTAGAACCTCATTAGGATTCAAATTTTTGTTGTAAAAACACTAGTCATTTTCGAGTTCAAGACTTGTGGAAGACATTGTTATGTAATTTTTTGTTTTGATAATGAGAATGAGCAATTCCTTGATCTAGCACTGAGTTAACTCAGAGGGCTGAAGCTCTTCGGTTAGAGCCAAACCCTAGCAACAAAGGCTTCTCTTCTTGTATTTGTATGCTTAGATTGATTTTATAGATTAATGATTGAATTGGCTTTAGAATTGTTTCATTGCAAGTAGTGTAGATTTGATTAGGTTTCCAGGACATCCTGTAGAATGCATTAGGACATCCTGTAGTGGCTTGTTTTGAGGCCGAATTGAGGAAAAAGCCTCTAGGAAGCTAGAAAAGGTCCCCTACTAGTCTCCCCAACCTTCTAACCATTCACCATCACCCCTAATCCACCTGCCACATCACCAAAAGAGATTATCTTTCACACTGTCACATAAAAAAGACAAAAAAAAAAAGAATTATTTTATTCATTTACATGCACAACAGTAGAATGTTTGATGCTTTGAATTTGCATGCTTAGGATAGTAGAATTGCATACATGTTAACTTAGCATTATTTTGAAGCATAGACTCTTAGTAATTAGTTAGAAAATGGTGTGTTTTAGCGTTTGATTTTAGTCTTTTTCCTTACTGCAGTAGACAAGCTTTCTGTTAGAGTAGATTTCCATTTCCCTCATTGGTAATCAAGATTCTTCTAAATCCATAGAAGTATGGTTTGAAAAACCTTAGTGGTCTATCACCAGCTTAGCAGTGACAATGAGCAAACCCATCAAATTTACTTGTGTATATAGCACTGTCACCTCCAAGTTTAAACAAACTCCAGGTTGATAAAGTAAAGTTGGTAGCCCCAGTAGTTGCAACATTCTTGCTGCAATACTGGTGCTCATCACTTTTTGGCACCATTTTCGGGGAGGTGTCTGAGTAATATGTGATTACTGCTTTCTTTCTTCCATTTCTTGTCTTTGATATTCTGTTATTAGTTTCATTTTTGCAAAAGTAATTTAGTTTTCTTTCTGCTCCATTTTGCATTCTTTGCTTTCCTCTCCATTTTGAAAGTAAGATTTCATTCACATAGTTAGTTTTCATTCAGTGTGCAATTTCAATTCTGCAATTATTTTCAAAGCTTGAAAAAAAACAGAAAACAAAACAAAAACACTTCTTTCATGCCTCGTAGGAATAGGGATAACTTAGGGAAATTTTTCCGAAATACCCCCACTGCTTCAAATAGCCAACCTTCCCTCTTCTTCAATGGTTGTGAATTGGAGGAACCCTTAGGTGAACAACCAGAGATATTTGAAGAGATTACAGGGGGAGAAGAAAAAGAATAACCCATTCCAACTGAACCAATGGCTGAAAAGAGAAATGAAAGAGGAAATAAAGAAAGAGTTGAGGGTGCCTTCCCCATCAGGGAAACTAATGGGGATACCAAGATGAAGAATATAAGCCCCTTTTCCCTTCCTCATTTCCATGGCCTGACATCAAAAGATCTAGACACTTTCTTATTTGAGTTTGTTGTCATATGAAGAACCTATGATTCCACCAATGATGAGAAGAAGATGAAACTATTCCCATCCACTCTCAAGGATGCAACTTTGCACTGGTTCATGGGTTTACTTGGGGATAGCGTCACAAATTGGGCTCAGATGCAGCAAGCCTTCAACAACAAGGATCGAGACTATTGCAGGTCTAAAGACACTAAAGAGGAAATTTTTAGGATGACCTTAGGGCATGATGAATCCCTAGAGGATTATGAAGAAAGATTCCAGCTTAGCTACAAAAGGGCCAAGTGCACACTTGACCTTGAGTCACTAAAGCTAGTCTTACTTAGAGGGGAAAGGGAAGATCTTCTGGATACCCTAAACTTGTTAGCAGGAGGGGACATCTACCAGCTACCCTATGAAGATATCAAGACCGTCTTTAGAAACCATTCTAGGGCAGCTAGGAAAAAGGGTGGGGTAGTCAACCTATGGTCAATCCATCCTCTTCCAAAACATCCATCAAGGGTGAAATTGGAAACATGCTGGAAGATTTGAAGAGTGAGATGTTGCAAACCCTTGCCCTACAGATGGACATTATGCACAGTAAGAGAAAATAGGAGGAAGCAGAGAGAGCCTTAGCCATTTTTTGCCTTAGATGCACAAGGACGCACCCTAGGAGTGAATGTCCATTAAACCTGATTGAAGTCTACTCAGTCTATAAAAAAAGCCACTCCACAGAAAAGTGCCCTTTCCTACCTAGACTAAAAGTTGTATATCAGGGAGTTGAAGGGGTGACTGAACAATTCTACTTCATAAATCAAAGGAGACCTCATGGGCCTCGACCATACCAGCAGGGCATGCAAGGTTCATCCCATGCATATTACAACCCCAACCAGACCACATCCATTCCCTCTTGGGGCCCCCCTGCTCATCCTTCCTGTTCTACACCTCCTCCTTGGTCCTTTTCACCTCAGTATCATTCCCAGTCGACCAACCAGTCATTTCATCCATATGCTCTACCACAACCTCAATGGAATGCACTACCCCAGGGGTGGAGGCCCCCACACATTAATGCTCCAGATTTATTACCTTCACCACCTGCTTAACCATAGATTTTACACCTTGCTCCACCTAAACAACCCCAGATGCCTACCTAGCCAAATCCGAACCCGAAAAACAGACATGCACAACAAGTATACGGTGGAGAGATCCTATCCTACTTATGATGTGGAGATTTAGAAAATCAACTTGATATCTGGGAGAGTACTCCCAGATAACCAACCTCTACCTCCACCTAGGGAGAGTGTGGAAGAAAGAGAGAAAATCATGCCTAAAGTAAATCCACCACCCTTTCCTGAGAGATTAACTCAACTAATCCAGCCTACCCCAGAAGAGATTGAACTTCTGGGAGAATTGAAAAATCTATGTGTCAAAATTCCACTTCTCCAAGTTATAAAAGATGTACATATTTACAACAAGTTGATTAAGGAGAAGTGCTTCAAACATACATGGAGGTGAAAAAGATATGCCCCTACCATTAATGTCGTTGGACAACTGTCCAACTTAATGCTAGGGCAAGTAATTTGTCCAAAGTATTTGGACCTTGGAAGCCTTGTAGTAGATGTGCACATCAATGGCACCATTGTCCCATGCACTTTGATTGAACTTGGGGCTGCCATTAATGTGATGACCAAGGACACCATGCTCAAGCTAAACCTCCAAGGTTCATTGAGAAATATCACAATAGTCTACAACTTTCAGACCATTCCATAGTGACCCTTGAGTGGATTGTGGATGATGTGATGGTCTCCATTGACTCTTGGGAGTACCCTGTAGATTTCCTAGTTCTGCAACCTAAGGCCAAGATTACTATTTACCTCTAATCCTTGGGTGGCCCTGGTTAGCCACTTCCAATGCCTACATTAGCTATAGGGCTAGAAATATGATTATAAAAAATGGGCATATGTCCAAGAAGTTGGTCTTGTACCCTCCTATCCAGCCATCTCTAGAACATGATGTTGGCTTGTTAGGGCGTGACCCAGGTTTGGAGTTAATTAGCCAAACAAATCCTTGTACTACTGGCCCTTTTGGCAACAGTCAGTGGAGCACAGACTGAGGTCTCACTCAAAGTAGTATGGGAGGGTGCATAAACCAGGGAGCTTATACTGGTCCACTGTTTGTTCCTACACGTAGGTTGCTTCACACACTTTCTCATTCCTCGCAGCCTGATACACTGCCTTCGTGCAACCCTAACCAAGGTTTGTGGAGCTCTCACGCTGCGCTCTTCACTATTACCCGAGACCTTACTTATCCTCCAGTACTATTTAATTCTTGAATGCCTTAAGTTATAATTAGTTATACAAAAACATTCATACAGGTTCACACAATAAATAAACGATATTTTTGCAAATTATATCCAATCATGCATTAAACCAGGAAAAGTTACACAGAAATGTAGTAAAACTTCTCATTATTGATTCTCCCAACAGTTACAGACTCAACCTGCCTTATGCATTCAGCTGTAGGGGTCCGCACACTCAGCTGTGGACTATTAGGCCTCTGCGCACTCAGCGGCAGAGCCTTCTCCTACTGTATGACCCATAGACACACTCTACACTTCGACTCAATCACTTAGACTTCTCATGTTCATCTAATCTATCTTCTCTTTCCTCTCTACTTAGAGCCTCGCTCTATTTATACAATCCCATGGTTTGTGGACCATGGGTAGGTCTATCCAGCCAACATTACATTACAAAAACTAGGGTGGACAACCTTGTGACTCTATTATGGTTTCACGCCCCACGCCTACAATTTGTGAAGCTTTTAAAAAAATATTTGGTCAATCTTGGGCTTTAAGCCCCAAAACCTGCCTTGGGGGGATTCCATGCCCAACAAGCCCCCAATACAAACATTGTGACTCACCCTCGAGTCACTCTGTCAGCACGGAGATCTTTGCGTGGAGTCCCTCCAACTGTGCTCGAATTGCGGCGAGGTCAACAACGCACTAAGCTACTACTTGTTGGATTTGCTGCATGTGTTGCTCCAAGACCATTGTGTCAGAAGTGCTCCTCTGCATCAGTGCATGCATCCCCTGCATGTGTGCAAGCTTGCCTTCAATTTTTGCTGTGATAGTGAAGGCCTTGTCGATCCAAGGATGAATGTGCACCTTTAGGATTGCTTCGTTGTATTGTACCACGTCCATCTGTTCTTTTAGTGCTTTGGCCTGTTGCATCTGGGCGAGCCTCTGAGTGAGGGTCACCGTATGCACAGTTCCTTTGATGTTTTCATACTATTGTTGGAGCTCTCGCGCCTCTGTCTCTAAGAGTTGGATGTTGGGGTCCTCCTGCAGATTTGTGAGGACCTCAAATGATTCTTCCAATATGTTGGTGCAATCTCACACTGCACTGCCAATTTTGTCCAGTCCCGCTGTGATAGCACTAGCGCCTTTTTCTCTCACTTTCGAAAGGGTGAACGACTGCGCATTTAACCGCAGCTTGACGATTTGAAGGTTTAGCTCCAACTAAACCTAGGTCATTTCCCCCCACACCTAACGCACCCCTGCTGCTAACCTCTGGATGTGTGCCTCTACTGGAGTGTTTGCTGGGATGGCCAGCTCCGAGACGCTTTGACAAGCTTCATCTATGACCTGTACCAGCTGTCAATTCTGTGACACCACTTCATCATGCTGCAAGCTTAACTATTCCATATTGATTTTCCGCTCACTGATGACTTGTAGTGCGCGGCTCTCCCTAGCCCGCAGTTCTGCAGTTATCCCATCCTATAGAACGTATAAGGTGTCTTGTTGGAGTGCAATGAGGTTGATGCTGAGACCCTTCAACATGCTAATCATAGGCCTGTCAACCTCATTTTCTTTCACTAGTGCCCCTTCTAGTAGCACTACGGTATTTGTCACCCGAGCGCACATCGTCTGTTCTACTTCCGTTGTTCCGACTGCAAGGCTGGTTGAAAGGGTACCGTCCTTAGGGGTGTGCACCTGCAACTCCCATAGCTGTGATTTGAGGGCCCCCAACACAATATGTTTCTCCTACATGAAATTATGGAGGGCCTCAGAGGTCATCATGCACAGTCTCACCGATGTCATGTAGATCACCCTCGATTAGGGTGATCGGGTCAATAGACAAATTTGATGCCTTGACCTTCTTCCATAACCCTGTTTGCTCGGCTGGGTGCTGGAGCTTCAACTATGTTGACGCGGTTTATGGGTCAGTGTCTCCCTCTTCTTCCTCTGCTTCCTACTCATGTGAAGGCAACGTTTGGCCCTCGCACACCTTTGTGGTTGCCTCCTGTGCTACTATTGCTGCTGCAACCTTTTCCTGCTTAGTGGCTATCTGTGCAGCGTCCCATGCAGCCTGCACTACTGCTACCGCTACCTCCTTCCTTCTCTTTTCTACCAACTGTGTGATGCACAGCTTGGCCTCATCTTTCTTCCTCTGTGCCACTGACTTCTCTATCTCTGCGATTTCTGGAGCGCACCACTCCAGCGGCTACATAGGTTAGCTTTCTCCATTGTTTGGTCGGGTCCTTGCGCACTCTGATGTAAATGTTATGGATGTCCGCTTTGAATTTTGCAAAACTCTGCAGGCCATTGTAGATAGTGGGCGACAACCACGGCTTGTGGTCGATCCCCATTCTAAGGTTCATCTCCATGAACACCCAAAATATTTTACTGTCGCGGATCCTCTTGGCATCCTTTGTGGCCGAGAGCGAAGCGTACTTCGCTACCTCTGGCAGATCCCTGTCAATTGTGGGGAATTGACTATCCTCCGGTAATTCCCCTACCATGAGCACTATGGACAATAGAAGCCATGCATAGTGGAACGTTTTTCCTTGTTCCTGAGCTTCGCGGAAATTCTGCAAAAACTCTTTGTAGAGGAACTCAGACCAGTTAAACTGGACCCCCTCCGCGCATTACTCAGCTAGTGCTACCATCGGCGCGGGTACCTCATCTGTGTGGCACTTGCGCATAACCTTACCGACCAGTATTTGGGTTGCCACTTTCACTACCCTGTCATTGATGTTGGATATGGTGTAGCCCCTTTTCTTCTTTTCCAGCTTCTACTTTTTCTTCATGGCCTCCGCGATGGCCAAGTCACTGCTTTTCTCTTTTGAGATGTCTACGGGGTCCTCTCCTTTGCATGGAAGGCGAGAATTGCGGTGAATGAAGTCTGCCGTGATGGGGATGGGCTCCTCCAGCCATAAACACCCATCACACACAAGGTAGAGCAGCTGCCTGATGACGAAAATGGTTATTGGGGCACATACGAAATGCGGCACCCAGAGCAAGTTTAGTAGCCCAGCCTTTTCCACTATGTGCAACCACTTTTGCGACTCTAATTCTGTAATCCTTCCGCGATGTTTTACTTGGGCTTCATGAGGTGTGATGTATCAAGTTGAGGGACTTATTGTGGTCAACAAGGTCCCAATCTTCAAATTTTAAGCTTGGCACCCGTTCCAGGTGCGTGCCCTCAAAAATAATGTTGTTGGGGTGAAGCTGGGTCTCGAGCGAGCTCTTGGTCTCGTTAAGGTCCTTGGGCACTTTAGCCTTCCCTTTTCATGGGGGGACATAGGCGAGCAGATTTGTTGGGGGGTGTGCAGGCTAAGTTTCCTCCTCCATTCCTTCATCCTCATCCTCTACGATGATAAGATCCTCTAGGTCTTCTTCTTCTTCATCGATCTCTATGGTGACGACTTTCCCCTTCTCCTCCATTGGCAGCTTGGTGCGTAGCGGGTTCCGCAGGGACACACGACAGGAACCATTTCTTGCTCGTTCTTCTTGGGTCTTGGCGTGCGCGGTGATTTCGGGATTTCTACCACAATCCCGACACCTTCCGAGGCATCCCCCACAGTCAGGGCCTGCGCAGCCTCATCGGCGGTCATTTTGGTAATCTCCATAATGTCCTCATCTGTTGCCATCATGTTCGTCTTGAAATCACGAACTCAGGGGCTCAATCAATGCTCGACACACAACAATCAGGGCTCTTCTCAATAGCTCAATTTGTGTAGGTTTTAACCCCATACAGAAATTACCTACATACGAATTCTAAAACACAGAAAATAAACAATGCGAGAACATAACACATAAAACATATATACACAGAGATTTTCGCTTGGATCCCAAAACCGAGACTACCAGCTTGATTTTTCATTATGTTCCTTTCAATGTTACAATACATATTTATACATGTCGGAGCATCCAATACCATGGACTGAAAACCATCGCGTCCAAAACCATGCACGAAAAATCATGCACAAAACCATAGGTAGGTCCGCCAAACCTAATATAGGGTCTAAAAACAAAATTTTCTGGGGCACAGCCCTGGACCCCATAGAGTGGGGTTACCTGCACCCCTCAAACCCCCTATGACCCTCTCCCCCCCGCTACACAATTGGCGCAACGAAAGGGGGCTCCACCCCCCTTCTAACCCCCCGTTTGACTACGTGGGCTAGTCGTGGAAAGAATATAACATAACCCCACATTCTCCCACTTGTTTTTTTCTTTCCACAGACGGCCACAAGAGAGCTTAGTCATTTATCCAGCCCTGCAACACCCATTGTTTCTCTACACCAAGAGAACTTCTCAGAGCTCACATATTTTTTCAATGCATCTGCAGTATTCTTCAAAGTCTCCACCTTTACCAGCAACACCTTTATGTCTTCTATCATATCCCTCATAAAGTGATACTGAACATCAATGTGCTTTGTATTTGAATTATACACAGGGTTCTTTGCCAAGAAAATTGCACTTTGGCTGTCACAGTCTATCCTTATAGCTCCCTATACTAACCCCATACTTGAACACAATCTCTGCAACCAAACTGCTTCCTTGCTTGCATGAGTGGCTGTCATGTATTCTGCTTCTGTAGTTGATAGTTCCACTACAGATTGTTTCTTACTCATCCAACTGACTGCACCTCCAAATAGGTTAAACACATACCCACTTGTAGATCTCCTTTGATCCAGATCTCCAGCCCAGTCTGCATAAACAAAGCCACAAATATCTAACACTCTGTCCAATCCTGGTCTTCCTTGGTAGCACAAATCATAATCACCAGTGCCACGCAAATACCTGAAAACCCGCTTCACTATTGTCCAGTGCTCCTTCCCTAGTTTTGACATAAACCTGATCAATACTCCCACTACATGTGCAATGTCTGGTCTAGTACATACCATCGCATACATCAGGCTACCGACTACACTTGCATATGGAACATGGGACATGTGCTCTTTTTCTTCTTGTGTCTTTGGACACTGTTTAGAAAATAACTTTACACTTACAGGAATAGGAACCTTCACCGATTTACTATCCTGCATATTAAACCTCTGCAATATTGTCTCGACATACTTCCTCTAGTTTAAGTAGAGCTTCCTCTTTGTCCGATCTCTCTTAATTTCCATGCCCAAAATATAGTTTGCAACACCAAGATCTTTCATGTCGAAATTG
This sequence comes from Pinus taeda, assembly GCA_000404065.3. NCBI lineage: Eukaryota > Viridiplantae > Streptophyta > Pinopsida > Pinales > Pinaceae > Pinus > Pinus taeda. The sequence continues at coordinate 213,733 of APFE030716917.1, read as the reverse complement.
GAGGACAAATGGGTCTTCAAATCCTAGATAATTTCTTTGTCATTTCCAACTAGCAACATATCATCCACATACAAGGCCAGATAAATAACACAGTCACCAATTAATTTAAGATACACACTGTGATGTGCTTTGCTTCCGGTGAAACCAAGTCCCTGTATGAATGTATCAAATATCTGATACCACATCCTTGGTGACTGTTTTAACCCATACATCGACTTCTTTAACTTGCATACCAATTCTTTCTTACCCTTTACCTCAAAACCTTCAGGTTTCTTCATGTAGATCTCCTCTTCCAGATCCCTATGAAGAAATGTTGTCTTCACATCCATCTGTTCTACCTCAAAATCAAAATCAGCAGCAACAAAAAGTAATCTAATAAAAGTTACCTTGGCAACAGGAGAAAAACTATCACCAAAATCAATTCTCGACACCTGGGAATAACCTTTTGCTACCAACTGAGCTTTGTATTTCTCCACCTTTCCTTCTACATTTTTCTTCTTCTTGAACACCCATTTTATACCAATGGGTTTCCTTCCAGCCGTCAACTCCACCAGATCCCAAGCCTCATTTTTGTGCAAAGATGCCATTTCATCAACCATGGAATCTTTCCAGATTTTTCCATCCTCTGAATCTGCTGCTTCCTTCACAATTCTGGGATCATCATCAGTAATAGATAAAGAGAAATTTGAACAGAAAATAGATGGACTATACCTTTCTGGCTTCCTTCTTTCTCGAACTGATCTTCTCACACCCAAAGTTTGTGGCTCTTCATCTTCTGATTCCTCCTCTACTGTAGAATCTAATTCTTCCTCCTTTAGCTCAAAATCTATCTTCTCAGGTTCCTTTGGTTGGACTTCATGTTTAATAACATCTTTCACCTCTCTAAACACCTCATCTCCGCTGTACACAACCTTCCTTGTTTCTGGGTTCCAAATCTTATAACCCTTTAAACCATCCATATACCCAATAAAGATGCACTTTTCAGATTTACTATCCAACTTGGTTCTTTTCTCCTCTGGAACATGCACATATGCATCACATCCAAATAACCTCAGATGTGAAAGAGAAGGTTCCTTACCAATCCATACCTATTGTGGAGTCTTAGCTGATGAAGGTGATCTATTGACCAGGTATCATGTAGTCTCCAGCACCTCTGCCCAGAATTCTTTTCCTAACCCGGCACCACTAAGCATGCTTCTTGCCTTTTCCATCAACGTCTTGTTCATTCTTTCTGCAACTCCATTTTTCTAAGGTGTATATGGAGTAGTCTTCTGCCGTGTTATACCACATTTCTTACAGAATTCTTCAAATTCCTTACTACAAAACTCTCCACCGTTATCTGTCCTCAGCACCTTTATCTTCTTCTTTGTCTAGTTTTCCACCAGAGCCTTAAATTCTTTAAACTTGTCCAAGACTTCTGATTTCTTCTTAAGGAAATATATCCATGTATTCCTTGAGAAGTCATCTATAAATGATACATAGTACATAGACTTACCCAATGATGGAACCTTCACAGGTCCAAACACATCACT
>APFE030716917.1:139658-203076 GCA_000404065.3 Pinus taeda | reverse complement strand
GTTTTGGGATCCAGTGGGAAATCTCTGTGTATATGTGTTTTATGTGTTATGCTCTCGCATTTTTATTTTTCATGTGATTTAGAATTCATATGCAGGTAATTTCTGTACGGGGTTAAAACCTACAGTAGGACAATCCTACATCTCATGATCAAAAAACGTACAATACAAGGATGATGGTTGTGTTGGATTCATACAATCGCAGGCATAATGCCCTGACCCTCCGCAATTGTAACACATCAGTTGTCTGCAACCTCTTCCTAGTCCTCCTCCACCTCGGCCTCTTCCTCGTCCCTGAAATCCGATGCGCGCCATTCCTGTGTTTTGATTGAGGGCCCGTGTTTCGGCTTGAACTCTGTAGGTAGGAGTTTGATCCATCATCAGTTCATAACTTCGACAGGTGCGCTCATCATGTCCTACAGACCTACAAAAATTATAGAACAAATGTTGTGAATTCTGTGTATACTTCTGTAATAGATGGCAGAATCTATAGGATGCTTTTCTCTTATTAGACAAATTGCGCACCACAATGCAGGCACTGCGCTTGGTCCTACTTGTGCCTCTGGTCTTAGTGGCATTGGCCCTCCTCCCACAAGGTAATTCACGAACACCGGGTAGTGGTCCTTGTCGTGCCCCTGGCCTTTACATTTTACGCACCATACCTCATCGCGCATCTCTGGGTGGGTTGTCCTATCTTGTTTCAAACTCTGCATCTCCAGGCACAAGTCTTTCAACTGCACGTGGATCTGCTAAACTCCTAGGTTAGGATCTTATATTAGAATATCATGCATTCTCATCGTGACCTCCAAAGTCTCAGCCTAAGGGATTAGCCTTTGTTGCGACATCACGTTTCGTAGATGCGGCATTAACGATGCTACAAACCATTCACGGTGTTTCCCATCTGTTAATGTCATGTTCACTTCGTGAATTGTGCACTTCAGTCTTTGATCCAATTCCCATGGGGTCTCATCTCGTAGCATTGTGATCTCCTTGAATCCAATGATCGACTGTGCCTCCAACTTTGGCCTCCTAAATTCTTTGCTTAGCGCAGCTTAGATATCCACACTCCCCACATTCGGATTGTTACTAGGTCAGCGCGCGATCCTGTAGAGCACTGACCAATGTTGCCTTCTTTATATTATCATCTGTGACAACTTGTGCTTCCCATACAAATTTTATCACGAGTCAAAACTAGTTCGGATCTTCATTCCCTACTCCCTTGAACATTGGTAGCTTTATCCCGCTTGCCATACTACTTCGCGGTGGTGGCGGAGGTGGTATGGGCGAAGACGAGGGTGAAGACGATGAAACTGGTGGTGGTGTGGGTGGGGGTGGTATACGCAAAATTCTCTACCTTATCAGATTGATCGCACTTTTTGGCAAGACCTTTGCGAGCTCTTCTTCACCCCCTCGTTGAGGTGAAATCAAGGGGCTAGTTTCTAGTTCTATGCTACCTTCATTTTTAGAGATTCTCCCACTCCTCGTAGCCCCAAACATCAATTTATTAGCATAACCCACTTTTCAAATAGTATCATTTTAATCCAAGTGTTCAAAGATTTAACATACTTACCTCACGGTCCATTTAGGAAGCATCGTTCTGCCTCGCTATAGCTGATTCAAGTATCTACCGCGAATTCGGTGATGAATCCTCCTATGATTTGATCAAGCCAATGATCGACAGCTTGCATGATCTTATCTTTCGATGCCTCCAATGTGCGCACCAATTATGGAGTCCACAAAATAGGTTTTTCGAGTTTAAACCTTCGTTGGCTATCTACTAGCTTCGTGATCCACTTGTACAACTCAGTGGGGAAGGATGCAAAGAAAATTTCATGGATCTCTATATATAAGTAGTAGTATAACCACTCTTCCTTTGATAGTCTTAGATTCCTGTTTTCCTGTGCTGCGAACTCATGAATCTTTCTGTCCAACCAATATTCAATTCCTTTCTTTGTTAGATTCTAGTGATATGACATCAAACATCTATATGCAGATCCTGGTACCAGCAACAGAACCATTTGTTGGCTTGTTGGGGCCTGACCCAGGTTTGGAGTTAATTAGCCAAACAAATCCCTGTACTATTGGCCCTTTCGAAAACAGTTTGCGGAGCGCGGACTAAGGTCTCACCTGCAATAGTATGGGAGGGTGCTAGAACCAGGTTTCCACACTCTTGAGATGTCTGAGAGGTTCGACTAGTCCACTGTTTGTTCCTGTGCATAGGTTGCTTCGCGCACTTTCCCGTTCCTTGCGGCCTGATACACTGTCTTCACACAACTCTAAACAAGGCTGTGGAGCTCCTGCACCGTGCTCTGCGCTATTACCCAAGATCTTACTTATCTTCCAATACTAGTTAATTCTTGAATGCCTTAAGTTATAATTAGTTATACAAAAACATTCATATAGGTTCGCAGTAAATAAACAATATACATGCAAATTATATCCAATCATGCATTAAACCAGGAAAAGTTACATATAAATGTAGTAAAAATTCTCTTTATTGATTCTCCCAATAGTTACAGACTTGACCTACCCTGTGCACTCAGCGGCAGGGGTCTGCGCACTCAGCTGCGGATTGCTAGGTCTTTGCGCACTCAACTGCAAAGCCTTCTCCTACTCTATGACCCATAGACACACTCTACACTTTGACTCAATCACTTAGACTTCTTATGTTCCTCTACTCTATCTTCGCTTTCCTCTCTGTTAGAGTCAGTCTTTGCAGCCTTCCTCCAGTGATCAAACATGCTCTTACAAAGTGATTTTAGGGTGTCAAGGTCAAATTTTGTCATTTTAGTGAGTCTTAAAGTAAAATTTGGTCACTAGGTATTAGGTCTAGAATTTGTTTTCAATCCTTTCAAAGTTTTCCACATTTCGGTCCATGTCACCATTCGGTTGAGTGTACCATCATTCAAAAGGTTTTCATCATCATTTCAGGTTCCAATGGGTCATTTTACGCCTTGTTTGTGCTTTAGTTGTGCTTAGGTAAGGCTCATTTCCCTCTACTAGGGTTTTTGTTTATGAGCAAGAAAAAATGAATTTGGAAAAAGTGAGAGAGGTTTTTGTCCAAAATAGGCCAAGTAAGAAAAATCTCCTTCACTTTTTACACAGGTGTCATGGTTTTAGAGAAATGTCAAAAATACAATCGCTGCAAGAGAGTTGTTGCACCTCTGGAGTGACCTTGGTAAAATCAAATTCTATCCTAGATGGAATAACCAAATGACTTTCTTGATGAGTCAACTGATAACTAGACACAAATATATTTCCAATGAGCTATCATGAGCTCAATTTGGAGTTCAGGAACACCTTCAAAAGTTGACTGCAACAACACTATGCATTTTGGCAGCCTCATTCTGCATATTTTGACCTATCTTTGGAGATTGGACTTTTGATAGAGAAAATGATCTCTAAATTGAAAAATTCAAGATGTTATAGAAGGTAGACTTGATAAGATTTCCAACGAGCTATCCCATTCCCAATTTGGACACCGGGAAGGCCTTCAAAAGTGTCCTACAAAAAGGCACTACGCACCAAAGGCCACCGCTATGCATAGAGCTGGCGCTACGCACTTGGGTAATTTCCACAGTGTAAAAATGAACAAGGCTATGCACCAAATTGGCACTACGCACCTGGCAGTTGAGCTACAGATCGTTGTAAATTGTATCAATTCACCTCAAAACTTCCTAATTTCCTTTTACAAGTAAGTAACACAATCATTCTTGTTGGAAAGAGGTTGTTGCATTAGTCTTTGGTGATTTTGTCCCTCAAGAAGTCAAACCCTATTTTTCACCAAACTATATCATAAATCTAAGAGCTCACTCATATATTGTTGTCCTTTCTCATTTATATGTTGTTCCCTAAACCCCATTCCCCCCATACAAAATTCCCTAAACATCATTCCCTCATATATTTTCCCCAATTCCCAAACCCTACACTATCCCCAAACCCTACTCACTCCCTAAATCCCATTCAAACTCTCATTCACTCTCACCTACTTACCTATAAAATATCTTCATACTCATCTTACATTCATTCACCCTATCTCTTCATTCACCACAAGAGAATACAACTATAGAAACAATGGAGAGGGACAACGGATATGAACTTGAAGAAGAAACCCTTAGTGACAGTTCCAGGGAGAGAGACACACAGGGCAGGAAGCCTCATAAAGAAGGAAAACATATAAGAGAGGAGCCTACAAGTTTGAGGGAGCTGCAAACCTGCCTATTTTCCATTTCTTGTTTTAAACACCAGTCATGTTTCAGTTTTTGTGAAATGGTGGAAAGGGTAAAATCTCATCATGAATTAGTAAGGTTGTTTGTGACACATTTGGACAACAATGAGGTAAACCTTGCTGGAGTTACATTGACTTTCTCACCAGTCGTTATTTCAGAGCTACAAGTATTCCAAATGTGGGTGAAAAGTGGAACAAAGGCCATGACATTGAAATAGAGTACTATGAGCCTTACATCAAGGCTAAATATCATAAGAGATTCAAGAGAGTATTCCCCTTTAAATTCTTGGGGGACAGGTTTACTCCATTAATGAAGATCATCATGAAGTACTTTACTTGTGAAGGTAGGTTCTCCCAACTGTATGCCTACCACATTATACTATTGATGCATTTCACTAGGCTAAACCTTCTCAACATGCCATGGGAGACCTTCATTTCTCATCAAATGTTCAAAGGCCCTGAGTATTTTCATCAGTGCCTCATGAAGAAGGTGGACCTTCAGGACATGAAAAGGTCCAAGAAATTGAAACTGTTGGAGTTCCAATATTTGTGACATATGAGAGGGGAACTAGGAATCTTTTTGCAGTTGACAGGCGAGTATTATCTCCATAAGGTGTGGAATGGGTCTCGCCTTCATCTTCAGGCCACTAGAAAATGCTATCTCCATAAGGAGTGGAAGGGGCTTTGCCTTCTTCTTCAGCTAAATAGGTACAGGTTGGCTAGCAACACAAGGGAAAAGGTAAGGGCAAGGGAAAAATGCATGAGAAAGATCCTAGTGATGGGCAAGAGAGAGATTTTGATCTTGTTGATCATGAGGAGACACAAGGAGTGGATGTCATTGACTTGGATGCTCAAGATCCAAGGACTATCAAAGACATGATCATTAAGGAACAAGAGGCTGCAAGCCTTGCCAGACAATTTACAGAGGGCTAAATGGGTCATCAAATATCTAGAGCAAGAAAACAGACAATTGACCGACAAGCAAGTCCTCATGGAGTTGAAAATGATCATGGAGGACAGGCAAAAGGCTAAGAAGGCAAAGGTCAAGTTGACCTCCATTAAGCAAGAGATTGAGAATCACTGAGAAACTTGGCTTGAGAGGGTAAACATACACCTTGAGAGGCTGGTTGAGAAGGCCAATAGAGATAAAAAGATGATTCGCCACATGGCTTATCACTATATGACCCGGAACAAAATATGCAATATAAGGATGAGGAAGCTTAAGGCAAGGTTAAGGAAGGCCTTGAGGAGAAAAAAGGAGCAAGAAAAGCTAAAAATGTTGGCTAAAGCCTCACTAGCCCATCAAATCAACTAATGATGGAGCCTTGTGCCAAAACTGGGCAATTTTTGACAAATTTTGGTCATTTTCAATTTTTTGGAATTGGCAACATAGAAATTTGCCGCAAGTGTGTAGTGCCACCGGCGCTACGCTTTTGACTGGGAGAATTTTTGGAGGAATGGTTTGCATATTATGATTCAACACGATGAGAGCATCAATCCTAAAAGTTTCAGTGATTTTGGAGCAAAACTTGGTGACCTAAAGGTCAAAAAACAATCAAAAAATGACCTGTTTGCCTCTTTTTGGACACACAGGAAGTAGCCTTGGGAGATTCCACTTTTTATAGGGCAAATGACCTCCAAATGAAAATATTCAAGATGTTCCAAAAACTAGATATAACGACCGTTCCAATAAGCTATCCTGGGCTCAATTTGGCTAAGGGAAAGGCCTCCAAAATTAGTTGATAAGTGGCACTATGGACCGTCCAGTGGCGCTATGCATAGAACCAGTTTGCTCAAAAATCCAAATTTTGCCTAGTTTTTCTACAAGTTGACATTTTCTCTCATATTGGATGAATTTATAATTGTAAATGATGCTATTCTATGTATATGTAAATGTAAAATGACCTTAGAGTGTAGATTCATCATTTTGAGGTGGTTTTGTGGTCAATGAATTAGTTTCCATGGTTTTAGAGGCAAGCTATTCCATTGCTTATATTCCTATTCCTAGTTTAGATATGGTTTAAACAGTCCCTTGTCTCTTGGATTTGACCCCTGATGGTTAGCATAGGTGGTTTTGATGTCTATATTATGTATTTTTTCAGTTGTTAGCAAAGGTTGGACTCTCTTGGATGCTTTGAGCTACATTGTACATCTCTACAGCAGTTTGGCAAGGAAATAAACTAGGATTTGCAGCTATTTTTGTGGGATTCTTGTGGTAATGTGTTTTTGCATTGTTTCTCCTTCTGTCATTAGTTTTTCTCATGTTTTATGTGTGCCAAAATCTAATTCATTCTTCTAAACTAAATGAAATCAAGATAGATAGGTAGAATACATTAGTAACAGTGCTCTGCCTTGGGAATACATCTAGTTTTTTATGTTTTCAGCTATTTGAAGAGGACTCATGATCTCGGCATGCCCTCCTTATCTCCTCACCAGTCTTAGACCTACCATCTCACTCAATTCCAAGTGCCAAAACGCCTATCTACCTTGCCCCACAGAACACCCTGCATTCCTGACTTGATTTCCCAGACCCAACGCTACTTGCTCCATTTGATCTAGCAACAAAACCATCAAAATCAACCAAAAACCCTAGAGTTACTATACCTATACTAAAATCAATATTTTATTCAGTCATCTCAACTGAGATTGACAAGGAGAGAGCCCTCTCCCGACCTAGTAGGGCTAGCTACCAGGTTAAGCTTGGTTTGTGGTTATCTTAGGATTGCCTCCCTTCAACCTGAGGTTAATCTATGCTCTAACATAGTGGCGACCATACTGGAGAATGTAGTGTTATGTTCGGCAGTAAAATGTATCAAGTTTAGATCTGATTGTTGATGGTGGACAATGATCAGACACAAGAAGGCTGAAATCATTCACCTGGCGACTCCAATGTCGAAAAATCCCAAGGTTCAGAATTGTTCTGGCAACTCCACTCTTCAAGGACCAGTAGTCTGAAGAATTTCTTGGTGAATTCATTGTTATCAAAATGGATTTGTTTGCTTGAAGGTATGCTCCCATGAGCCGAGATCACATTATATTTTTCCCGAATAAAATTCCTAAGGTAGATTGGCAAAGGAATTTGCCTATGTTTAAAGATGATGATAGGAATGATGTTGCTTTACATTTGGTTAGATTTCACATGCATATTTGCAAGTTGAAGGTTGATTTTCCTGAAGATTGCTTGATGAAGATATTCATGGCCACTCTGGAAGGTGAAGCCTGATCTTGGTATGAAAGTTTGCCGCATGCTTGTATTTACTGTTTAAAAGACTTTCATACCATGTTCTTTGAAAGGTATAAAGAATCTTGTCCATCCTTAATATTAGTTTAGAACTGTTGCAAACATGTTTATAGTTTTATTGAAAATCTTGAGAGAATTTATGAAGATGATGACTTCATGGACGATGATATCATGGAAGCCCTATATGAAAATCCATTTTAGCAACATAAAGAGAGCTTAGAGGATACTTGTCAAGATGCTCAAGAAAATTTGCAGCAGGTTCAAGATCTTAGTACAATTGAAAATGATGGAGGACAAGGTCTTATTCCAAATCTGCTCATAGCAGAACATAGTATGTAGGGAAATCAAGTTCCAATTTCAGATTGTGCTAAAGTCAAGTTGGTTATTCCAGACCTAGATTCAGATCGTGATGATGAAGAAGATTCAGATCGTGATGATGAAGAAGATTTAGATCATGATGATGAAGAAATCATTGAAGCTTTCTTTGATTTTTCCCTTCAACAACAGTCTCAAAAAGCCATTCACTTCGTTACACAAGATCATAATTAGCATATAGTAGATTCTTCTTTACTTGAAGATGAAGGAATTTTGCATCTTGATAGTCAACAGGAATCATATGAAATGAATTAGCAGTATGAGGAAAATTTATATACTCCTTTGCTTGAAATTAATGAAGATATTCAACAACCTTGTGAATCTTTAGGAGGGAAAGAAGACAATTATTGTTTTAGCAAAAGAAAACAAAAATTACTTTCTCCTTTATCTGAAGATGAGATAGATCAAATCCTAAAGGGTCATGTTATATCCCAAGTTAATGTAGGTTTGCGGTGTTCACATAGTCAAGAAGGTGTTAGTGAAACTTCTTCCATTTTTTAAAATGAAAATCTGAGTTTAAATGAGGACAGTCTTGAAATTAGATTTGTAGATCAGCAAAAAGATATTGTTTTCTTTCATGAAGATGATAGGGCTGTCATGTTTGATAATCTTGATGAAAGTTTTCTGTTTAAGAATGACCTAGACCATGAAATTGAGGAATGTGAGCCCGAGAGAGATAATATGCCAGAAATTGAGTCAGAATTTCTCATGCTCGAGGAATTTACAACCAACACTCAGATAGCAGAAGCTTATACTTCTCTATGCCTTCCTATCAATCAGCAAATCGCTGTTCTTTTAGATCAGAATGAAGGGAGTACTTGTATTTTTACTGCTAGATCTCAAGACAAACTAGTGCTTCAGGATTTTCAAGATCCCTGCGGTATTCTTTTGCAAGCATTAGAGAATACGAATGTTGTCTGGTTTGTTAGCATAAGCCTTGGTTTCAATTGCTATTGTGAGTTGCCTACATGTACATTTTTTTTCCTGCTCGGGGAAAGTGAGAGCAGAATTTCAGTGAGTAGCCATCTACTGGATTGGTTACATTGGAAGGCCCACTTCACATGATTGTACATATTTCATTAGTAGGAAGGTGGTTGTCATCATGATTTGAAGCCCCCAAATCTCGATGGTTTGCTCCCATTAAAAAGCTTAGTAAGTACTTGTTTCAGTTAAGTAAGTCTTGTGTCAATTTTAAGTTAGTTCCAATAATTTCAAGTTAGTTTCAGAGTCAGATTGTGTCGTCAGTTTTGAGTCACGCATTTCAATTTGAGTTTTTGACTCCATGCCCAATGGATAAGGCTACTAGGTCTACGATGTTCTTGGCACCTCCAAGGAGCTATCATCCCTAATGGAGCCAATGTTAGTTTTAGTGTTTGTAGCCTTCCTCCAGTGATCAAACATGCTCTTACAAAGTGATTTTAGGGTGTCAAGGTCAAATTTTATCATTTCAGTGAGTCTTCAAGTAAAATTTGGTCACTAGATATTAGGTCTAGGATTTGTTTTCACTCCTTTCAAAGTTTTCAAAATGTAAGTTCATGTTACCATTCTGCTGAGTGTACCATCATTCAAAAGGTTGTCATTATCATTTCAAGTTCCAATGGGTCATTTTACACCTTGTTTGTGCTTCAATTGTGCTCAGGTAAGACGCATTTCCCTCTCTTATGGTTTTTGTTTCTGAGCAAGAAAAATTGAATTTGGAAAAAGTGATAGAGGTTTTTGTCCACAATAGGCCACAGAAGAAAAACCTCCTTCACTTTTTACACAAGTGTCATGGTTTTAGAGAAATTTCAAAAATATAGTCGCTACAAGGGAGTTGTTGCATCTCTGGAGTGACCTTGGTAAAATCCATTTTTCTCCTAAATGGAATGACCAAATGACTTTCTTGAAGATTCAAATGATAACTAGACACAAATCTCTTTCCAATGAGCTATCATGAGCTCAATTTGGAGTTCAGGAACACCTTCAAAAGTTGATTGCAATAGCACTATGCATTTTGGTAGCCTCATTATGCATATTTTGACCAGTCTTGGGAGATTGGACTTTTGACAGGGCAAATGAACTTCAAATTGAAATATTCAAGATGTTCTGGAAAGTAGACTCGCCAAGATTTCCAACAAGCTATCCCCCACCAAATTTGGACATCGGGAAGGCCTTAAAAAGTGTCCTACAAAAATGTGCTACGCACCAAAGGCCAGCGCTACGCATAGAGCTGGCGCTACGCACCTGGGTAATTTCCACAGTGTAAAAATAAACAGACGCTATGCACCAAACTGGTTCTACGCACCTAGCTGAGTGCACTACACACCTAGAATTTGAGCTACATAGCATTGTAAATTGCATCAATTCACCTCAAAACTTCCAAATTTCCTTTTGCAAGTAAGTAACACAATCATTCTTATTGGAAAGAGGTTGTTGCATCAGTCTTTGGTGATTTTGTCTCTCAAGAAGTCAAACCCTAGTTTTCACCAAACTATCTCATAAATTTAATAGCTCACTCATCTATTGATGTCCTTTCTCATGTATATGTTGTTCCCTAAACCCCATTCCCCCATATAAAATTCCCTAAACATCATTCCCTCATATATTTTCCCCAATTCCCAAACCCTACACTATCCCCAAACCCTACTCACTCCGTAAATCCCATTCACACTCTCATTCACTCTCACCTATTTACCTATAAAATCTCTTCATACTCATCTTACATTCATTCACCCTATCTCTTCATTCACCACAAGAGAATACAACTATAGAAACAATGGAGAGGGACAATGAATATGAACTTGAAGAAGAAACCCTTAGTGACAGTTCCAGGGAGAGAGACACATAGGTCAGGAAGCCTCATAAAGGAGTAAAACATATCATAGAGGAGCCTACTAGTTTGAGGGAGCTGCAAGCCCGCCCATTTTCCATTTCTTGTTTTAAACACCAGTCATGTTTCAGTTTTTGTGAAATGGTGGAAAGGGTAAAATCTCATCATGAATTAGCAAGGTTGTTTGTGACACATTTGGACAACAATGAGGTAAACCTTGCTGGAATTACATTCACTTTGTCACCAGTTGTCATTTCAGAGGCTACAAGTATTCCAAATGTGGGTGAAAAGTGGAACAAAGGTCAAGACATTGACATAGAGTATTATGAGCCTTACATCAAGGCTAAATATCATAATAGACTCAAGAGAGTATTCCCCTTTAAATTATTGGAGGACAGGTTTACTCCATTGATGAAGATCATCATCAAGTACTTTACTTTTGAAGGTAGGTTCTCTCCACTGTATGCCTACCACATTAGACTATTGATGCATTTCACTAGGCTAAACCTTCTCAACATGCCATGGGAGACCTTCATTTCTCATCAAATGTTCAAAGGCCCTCAAGTCTTTTCATCAATGCCTCATGAAGAAGGTGGACCTTCAGGAAATGAAAAGGTCCAAGAGACTGAAACTGTTGGAGTGCCAGTATTTGTGACATATGAGAGGGGGACTAGGAAACTTTTTGCAGCTTCCTGGCGAGTATTGTCTCCACAAGGAGTGGAAGGGGTCTCGCCTTCATCTTCAGGCCACAGGCAAATGCTATCTCCACAAGGAGTGGAAGGGGCTTTGCCTTCTTCTTCAGCTAAACAAGTATAGGTTGGGCAGCAACAGAAGGAAAAAGGTAAGGGCAAGGGAAAAATGCATGAGAAGGATCCTAGTGATGGGCAAGAGAGATATTTTGACCTTGTTGATCATGAGGAGACACATGGAGTGGATGTCATTGACTTGGATGCTCAAGATCCAAGGACTGTCAAAGACATGATCATTAAGGAACAAGAGGTTGAGATACAAACCTTGTCAAACAATTTAGAGAGGGCTAAATGGGTCATCAAATATCTAGAGCAAGAAAACAAACAATTAACTGACAAGCAAGTCCTCATGGAGTTGCAAATGATCAAGGAGAACATGCAAAAGGCTAAGAAGGCAAAGGTCAAGTTGACCTCCATTGAGCAAGAGATTGAGAATGATCAGGAAACTTGGCTTGATAGGGTAAACATACACCTTGAGAGGCTTCTTGAGAAGGCCAATAGATATAAGAAGATGCTTCGCCACATGGCCTATCACTATATGAACCGGAACAAAGTATGCAATATAAGGATGAGGAAGCTTAAGGCAAGGTTGAGGAAGGCATTGAGGAGCAAAAAGGAGCAAGACAAGCTAAAAATCTTGGCTGAAGCCTCACTAGTCCATCAAAGCAACTAATGGTGTAGCCTTGTGCCAAATATGGGCAAGTTTTGACAAATTTTGGTCATTTTCAATTTTTTGGAATTTGTAACACAGAAATTTGCCCTAGGTGCATAGCGCCACCGGCGGTATGCTTTTGACTAGGAGACGTTTTGGAGAAATGGTTTGCATATTAAGATTCAAGATGATGAGAAAATCAATCCTTGAAATTTTCAGCAATTTTAGAGCAAAACTTGGTCACCTAAAGGTCAAAGAACCATCAAAAAATGACCTCTTTGCCTCTTTTTGGACACACAGGAAGCAGCCTTTGGAGATTCCACTTTTGAGGGGGCAAATGACCTCCAAATGAAAAAATTCAAGATTTTCTAGAAACTAGACAGAAAGAAATTTCCAATGAGCTATCCTTGGCTCAATTTGGCTAAGGGGAAGGCCTCCAAAATCAGTTGAGACGTGGTGCTACGCACCTGGCCAGTGGCGCTACGCATAGAGCCAATTTGCTCAAGAATCCAAATTTCGCCTAGTTTTTCTACAAGTTGACTTTTTTTCTCATTTTGGATGAATTTATGATTGTAAATGATGCTATGCTATGTATATGTAAATGTAAAATGACCTTAGAGGGTAGATTCATCATTTTGAGGTGGTTTCGGGGTCAATGAATCAGTTTCCATGGTTTTAGAGGCAAGTTGTTCCACTGCCTATATTCCTGTTCCAAGTTTAGATATGGTTGAAACAATCCCTTATCTCTTGGATTCGACTCCTGATGGTTATCATAGGTGGTTTTTATGTCTATATTATGTATTTTTTCAGTCATTAGCAATGGTTGGACTCTCTTGGATGCTCTGAGCTACATTGTACATCTCTACAACAGTTTGGCAAGGAAATAAACCAAGATTTGCAGTGATTTTTGTGGGATTCTTGTGGTAATGTGTTTTTTCACTGTTTCTCCTTCTGTTATTAGTTTTTCTCATGTGTTATGCATGCCAAAATATAATTCATTCTTCTAAACTAAATGAAATCAAGATAGATAGGTAGAATACATTAGTAATAGTTCTCTGCCTTGGGAATACATCTAGCTTTTTATGTTTTCAGCTGTTTGAAGAGGACTCATGATCTATGCATGCCCTCCTCATCTCCTCACCAGTCTTAGACCTACCACCTCACTCAATTCCAAGTGCCAAAACACCTACCTTCCTCGCCCCACAAAACACCCTGCATTCCTGACTTGATTTCCGGGACCCAAAGCTGCCTACTCCATTTGATCCAACAGAAAACCATAAAAATCAACCAAAAACCATAGAGCTACTATAGCTAGCCTAAAATCCATATTTTATTCAGTCATCTCAACTGAGATTGACAAGGAGAGAGACCTCTCTTAACCTCGTAGTGCTAGCTAACAGGTTAAGCTTGGTTTGTGGTTATCATAGGATTGTCTCCCTTCAGCCTGAGGTCAATCTAGGATCTAACACTCTCTACTTAGAGCCTTGATCTATTTATATAATCCCATGTTCTGCGGACCATGGGTAGGTCTATCCAGCCGAAATTACATTACAAAAACTAGGGTGAAAAACCTTGTGACTCTATTATGATTTCACCCCCCGCGCTCGCAATTTGCGGAGCTTTTACAAAAAGATTTGGTCAAACTTGGGCTTTAAGCCCCAAAACCTACCTTGGGGGGATTCCATGCCCAACACATGACTTACCTTTATGGTTGGAGGAGGAGGAAGAAGACGAAGTTTATTCAGCCCAACTTTATACCTTAGAAACAACCATGGGAGGAGGATAACCGGATGAAGATGATTTGATTGAACACATACTCCAAAGTCCAACTCCCAACACATTGTCCTTAGAGGAAGTAGTAATGGAAACCCAGAAAAATCATCAGATTGATTTATGCTTGGTTGATTCAAACCCACCCCTGTCAAAACCATAGAATTCGGCCCCGAGAGAACTTTGAAAATCAACCCATCTCTTTCTGTACACCAAGAAGAAAAGTTGTGCAACATGCTAAAGGAACATATGGATTCTTTTGCTTGGAGTTACAAAGAAATGAAGGGAGTGCACCCCTCGATGTGTACTCACCACATTTGTATCAAATAAGGTTTCAAACCAGTCTGACAACCCTAAAGGATAATGAAACCATCTCTCCAAGATATAGTCAAAGAAGATCTGCAAAAGCTGCTAGATGCAGGATTCATTTACCCTATCTCATATAGTGAGTGGATCTCTCCTTTGGTGTTGGTTCCAAAGAAAAATGGGAAGAGGAGGATATGTGTCAATTACAGAGAGTTCAACAAAGCCATAAAGAAGGACCATTTCCCTCTACCTTTCATTGACTAAGTGCTAGATGGCTTGGCAGGGAAAAAGTTTTTATCTTTCCTAGATGGATTCAATGAGTACAATCAAATCCAGATCAGCCCAGAAGACCAGGATAAAACCACCTTCACTTGTCCTTTGGGTACTTTCTCCTACAGGGTCCTTCCTTTTGGGCTATAAAATTCCCCTGCCAATTTCTAGAGAGCAGTCCTCAGTATCTTTGTCGAGCTAGTCCATGATGCAGTAGAGATTTATATGGCTGATTTTACACCCTATGGGTGTGATTTCCAGGAGGCTTTGTCCAACTTAGGTAAGGTGTTGAACAAATGCATTGAGCTAAACCTGTCCCTTAGTCCCAAAAAATGTGAGTTCTTGATGACTGAAGGGACTATGCTAGGTCATTCAGTATCCCAACAAGGACTGTAGGTGGACCCAAACAAAATAGCCATCATCCAAAGGGTCTCACCTCCGCAAAAGCAGAGAGATGTTATAAGTTTTCTAGGTTTATTTGGATACTATCAGAGGTTTATAAAAGATTTCAGCAAGTTAGCTTCTCCTTTATTTGGGTTGTTGGCCAAATAATCTGATTTTTTATGGTCAAAAGCTGTCAAGAGGCCCTGGACACCCTGAAGGAAAAGTTGACCACTGCACCTATTCTCTGAGGCCCAAATTGGGCCCTTCCTTTCCATATACATGTTGATGCCTCACATAAAGCCATAAGAGCAGCTCTAGGCCAGATACATGACAAATTGCATTATGTCATTTACTTTATCAGTAAGAATCTGTCAAAGGCCGAACTGAATTACACAATGACTGAAAAGGAGCTCCTGGATGTTGTGTATTCTTTGAACAAATTTAGGCATTACATTACAGATTATCAAACATTTGTACATACTGACCATGTTGCAATTAAATATTTAATGAATAAAACTGATGTTAATGCCTGGATTTTTAGATGGTTGATGATCAATTACCGAATGAACACTTATTCGCCATTTCAGTTATCTCTCCATGGTTTGCTAACATAGCAAACTATTTGGTGTCCGCATAGTTCCCACCGAGTTTGTCCTCCAAACAGAAAATCAAGATTGTGAGGAAGAGCACCCCATTCACTTGGAATGGGGGAAACCTATTCAAACTAGGCCCGGACCAAATTCTCAGAAGATGTGTCAGGGAGGAGGAAGTCTTTGACATCCTTCTGACCTATCATGATGGGCCTTGTGGAGGTCACTTTGCAGCCAAGAGGACAACATTCAAGGTGTTACTAGCTGGTTATTATTGGCCTACTCTTCATCAGGATGTGAGAAGATATACGAGTCAGTGTGATCGGTGCCAAAGGATGGGAAAGCCTACTCGAAGGAATGAAATGCCTATGCAACCTCAAGTGGCTTTCGAGCCATTTGAAAAGTGGGGCATGGATTTCATTGGACCTATTGACCCTCCTTCTAAGTAAAAGCAATACATCATTGTTTTCACTGACTATTTGACCAAGTGGGCTGAAACCAAGGCAATCAAGGTAGCAACAAAGGAGAAGGTGGCTGAGTTTTTAAGGGAAAATGTATTTTACTAGTTTGGGTACCCTAGAGAACTGGCCACTGATCAAAGCAGCTAGTTTACAACCAACATGATTGAAGACTTGTTAAGTTAGCACAAGATCAAGCATAGAACCTCCACTCCCTATCACCCACAAGCTATTGGGCAAGTGGAGGTGACCAACAGAGTGCTGGAGGGTATTATGACCAAATTGGTTAGCAACAATAGAAAATATTGGGTAGATAGATTAGTTGAGGCCACTTGGGCCTACAATACCACCTAGAAGACCACCACTGGATTCACACCCTATGAGTTGGTCTATGGGAAGAAGGCCCTATTTTCCATTGAATTTGAGTATAATACATTGAGGATGACAGCCCAACTAGATCTAGATCTCAATAACGCACAAAAAGAGAGATTGCTCCAGCTGAATGGGTTGGATGAGTTCAGAATGCAAGCCCTCCTACACACATAGGTGACTCAAATTCAGAGGAATATCTGGCATGACAAGAACATCAAGGAAAAGAAATTTAAAGAAGGTGATTGGGCTTTGTTATATGATTCCAGATATAAAGACTTTAAGGGAAAGTTAAGGACTAGATGGTTAGGGCCTTATGTCATAGTGAAATGTCATGATAATGGTTTAGTTCAGATTAGAACCATAGATGCAGAGGCCATTCCTTTACTTGTTAACAGGTAGAGATTGAAGGTTTACAAGAGGCCATTGTCAAAGTAAGAGTTCATTGATGGTATCAACAAAACAATGATGGTGGTGGAGCAAGTCTCAGCTCCTACCTCATCAAGCCACTGAGAAAAAAAAGGGAAAACAAAAAGGAAAAAAGAAAAAAGAAAAAAATAAGGAGACTCGGGTGATAACCTCCATGAGGTACCTAAGTTCCACTGTTGGGTTGAAAACCTCTTGAGGCAGCCCAATGGTGTCAAAACAAAACAAAAAGAGCAATAAAAAGATCTTTGGGTGAAAACCTTTCTTGAGGCACTTAGGGCAAGCAGCTAGGATGAAAACCTCTTGGAAGTGGACTAGTTGCTTTCAATAATAAATAAATAAAAAGAGAGAAAAGGAAAATTATAAAAATATTGTTTGCAGGTCAGGAAGAGGACGATCAGAGCAACAAAAGAGAATCAAAAGGGACCTATCTAGCTCATGTTTTTATTTCTACAGGATTCCCTGTAAACCTAAAGGATTCCTTGAAAACCTATAGGATGATCCTGTAGGAATTACAATGGCTTGGGAATCCTAAAGGAAGTAACCCTAGAGCAAGGGGATGACCTGCCCATGTCAAAAAATAAATTCCTACTTTACCATCTCATCACCATACCTCTCTCCACCATGCTCACCCCTGCATTCATAAAAAAAAGTCAGTTTCAAAAAAAAAATACAGTTTTCAAAGAAAAAACACAGAGAAAAGAGGATGAAGATAGAGAGCAAGGGGACAACACCTGAAGGCTATTTTTTTCCTCATTCACAAATCCCTAGACCTCTTCTCTGCCCATGCCAATCATCCTTAGGTTCTAGCAGTAGAAAATGATTAATTTTTTTTAGGGAGAAGCAGCGACAAGACATCAGGTAGGAAATCATGTAGCAGCCTATCCCACAAAACAGAAATCACAGGTTGCAGTCAACTTCAAGCATGGAAGATCCAGAGGTAGAAGAAGTTCCTCCAAATCCTAGAAACAACATAAGGATCATCAACATCAACATCCAAGTACCTGCACATCAAAGAAAATCATCAAAGGACAATAAAAAGGAGAGAGGAGAAAAACACATGCAATAGACAAACAAAAAAGACTTCATTCTTCAAACATCGTCAAGGCATCATTACCATAGGTAAGTATCTCACTTCCACTCTCTCATTAGCATAATGTGATCAAAAGATTAAAAGTTGTGAAAGAGTTAGTTTATAAGCGAAAGGTGGCCAGTTAACTTGGCCACCTTTGTTCAGTCAATGAGGAGAAATCAATTAGTCCTTACAGACGTGGCATTATTCAAGTCAAGGAAAAGAATGATGAGGTCCAAAGTAGTTAAGCTAAGGATACCCGAGGTGGGAGTTGATTACGAGGTGAAGAGAATAATGATGTGGTAGTGGGACCAATAGTCCAAAAATAGATATTCGTACCTTGGCTTCCAGCACACCTCCTCACTGAAATCGCCCATATGAGGAAATAAAAATTGATCCCCATGCATAGAAGCATTCATATTCTCAAGGATCCGCACTAGAAAAGTCACTCTTGACTCTCAAGCAGTCTACAGGAAAGGAAAATTTCATTTTTTTTCCTGTGCAGGACCACCTACAGGATACAGTCCAACACCTACAGGATAGGCAGTGGGAAGTTTCAGAGGGAGGAAAAAAGGTGTTGGCTTCATCAATCAATTATAAGGAGGTAGGCTCTACATTTCCCCACATTTTTCCACGTGAAAGGAACATAAAAAAATCTTCTAGGTTGTTGAAAGTGATTGCAGCATATGGGAATTAAATACACATAATTTTCATTTAAATTCCCTCATTCATTAAATTTCGTAGCAGACCTATACAACCCTACATCCATCAGCAAAAATGACAGAGGGATTTAATAAAAGGGAGCCCATCAACACAGTGAGGATTCATCAACACCCTCCTATGCTAGAGATATTCACAAGGCACAATTGGATGGGTTTCTTTGAGAAATTGAGGGGGTATGATGATGAAGTAGCTAGAGATTTTTCTCTCTCCCTCATTCCATTAACTAGGACCCATGCCATTGTTGTGGTGAGAGGCATCTCCATAGAGCTCACCCATTAAATCATAGGCATAATTACCACACTTCCCTTAGGAGTGCCTGGAGAAAGGAGGATAAGGGAAGTAACCAAACTACAAAGAAGAAATTCTTTTTAGAAGGAGAGGAGGCCATGGAAGAAAAAAATGGAGTGAGAAGAGCAAGCCTACCCTATCCTTAAAATTAAATTAGCTACCACCTTATAAATTATATCTCATGTGAAGATAGGTACAGTGTGGTATTTGGATACCACTTTAGGCTTCTTCAAGAATTGAGGTTTGGAGTAGACACACCTCCTCAAAACAAACTCAACATACCCTACTTCCTTCATCAATCAGTGACAGATATTAGCATGAAGGTGTTGGAAGGAAACCATCAGCAGCTAGCCCATCATGAATTAATTATACTTATCATAGAATATGCCCTCCAAAACCTCAAAATCACTATCACATGGGCAACTTTCAGAGACATGCATACAAAAGGAGGATATAAAATCCCTTGAATATGACAAGAGCCCTACTGCCAGTGAGAGGGATGAAGAAGAAAATTGAAAATATGAAGAAGAAATAGAGAGGGATGAAGAAGGAATATATGAGGAAGGAGAGGAAGAAAAAGGGAAGGAAAGTGGTGAAGAGACAGAAGAGGATGAAAAGGATGAAACTGATGAACATAGTGAGGAACTAGAGGGAGAAGAAGAGGAGAAAGACAAAGATGAGAGGGGGAATGGAAAAGAGGATGCAAAAGACAAGGAGGAATCACCCAAGGTATCTCCAAAACCCACTGAGAAAGAGGCAACAACTTCTCTCACTTCCCTTAGTACCCCTATGAAACAAAAAGGGAAAAGGCAGAGACAAACTCCATTGTACTTTATGACAAGAAAAAGTACAAGAATAAGGCAAGGAAAACCTCAAACTCCCACCAAGGTTCCTATTGTTATTGAAGACTCACCCAAACAGTAGGAGAAGATGGCTTCTCTTATGAAAACTCAAGGAGAAGGATCATCAGGACAAGCCTCCCCCAAGACTCCTATCACTTATGTGAGAAGGCCTATGACTAGATTTGCCTCATCCAAAGGGAAAGGAATCCTACCTAATACACAAATGGACCTACGGGAAGCAGAGGCAATCATACAGGAAACTCAGAAATTGGATAAAGAAGGGAGTATGCAGCAAGAAACAAAGAAGGAGGATCCATAGCTAAGGGAACCTAGTCCTCAACCTAACCTTGAATCCTACTACATGTTTATTGAAGGGGGTAGGGTCATTTCACAAAAAATTTCCATCCCATTATTCTTTGAGCTTGAGAAAGGAAGGGCCAGAACACATAGATGGATGCAGATTTCCAAATCCAAAGGGGTGGAGAACATAGGTCACATGGAGGAAAAAGTTAAAGAGATGGGCAGAGAACTGAGTAGCCTGAGGGACAAAGAAGCAATCATGAAAGCTCAGTTGGAGGCAGAAAATGCATGGTTAAAAGGACAACTACAAGAAAGAGAGAATCAATTGGCATCCATGGCCAATCTATCCTTAGAGGCAATCCAATGCAGGATGCTAGCTAAGTCCTATGCATTATACCTCAAGGAATAGTGGTTGCAGTTCCAAATCAAGACTCTAACACAGAGAGGCACTATGCCATTCTAGGATTATAGGCAGTTCATTGATCTTTGTGATCAAAGCACATTAGAGGAGAGGGCTAAGATGTATGAGTTCTACCTACATAATTTAGCCTTGAAAAATATGAATGTATGGGACCCTAATTCAAAACTAGGGGACTTATAGTTGATGGCTTTGGCATCATGGATGGACCATGAGGAAGCAAGGGCTATTGAAATGAAGAGAATAATGGCAAGGGAAGAAACAAAGCCTCTCATGATAAGATTTGAGTAGTCTAATCCAATGTTTGTCACTAGCACACATAAATTAATTGCGAATGACCCTCAATTTGCACCTAGATACCTTGTTGCCCAAGAGAAAGCAATTACACAATTTGAGGATATGTTCAGGCTGTTAGGGAATGACAGCATGTAAGCTTGCCAAAGGAGATGGAATAATTTGCGCTACAATTTGAAAATCAGAGAGTAACATTCTCCTCAAATGATGAGAGAAGCACTAAACATGACACCCATGTACAAACAAGCTCTCCAAAGACTCAAAGTCAATTGGATTGGCTTGAGACTCAGTCCACCACTACTCTTAAGGATGTTAGAAGGAAGGAAGGAAGAGGAAGAAAGAAAGCAGTGGGTGGAAATAGAAATCAAGGCAATATTCTATGCACAGGAAGAGGAAACTACAACAAAAGCATGGGATGTCATGGAGGCCACTAGAGCAATGAAAGACATGAATATTGATTGAGTTGCTCAGAGGATGAGAAACACTTTCAGTAGGGGTGATGATGAGCCTCATCTCTGGGTAATTATATGGACCTTAATCCACCTCCTAGCTTAGTCAAATCAACTCTTCTCACAATTTATTACATATTTTGATTATATTTTGTTTAATGAGATGAGTCAAAGTGAGATATTATGCCTAGTGGACTAATGTGCATTGATTGCAGGTTTGTGAGAGAAAATCATGGAATTTGGCTAATTAAGAACTGAAACTCGAATGAGACAAGGATGAGAGATTGTACGAGGTAGATCCTCCTCATTTACTCCTACCTCATTTGAATATTCATCCATCAATCACACTAGCTCGGAGTACAAGCAACCAAGTCATAGAGATCAAAAGGCAACTGAGCAAGTGACAGTTAAAGAGTTATTTTATCTCAAGTTTAGGAGCTGAGCCTCCTTAGATTTAAGGAAGTCATTGGAAACTTTAGTTGTACAAATAAAGATTCCTAGAGCCTCATTAGGATTCAAATTTTTTCTATAAAAACACTAGTCATTTTCGAGTTGAAGACTTGTGGAAGACATTGTTATGTAATTTTCTGTTTTGATAATGAGAATGAACAATTCCTTGATCCAGCATTAAGTTAACTCAGAGGGCTGAATCTCTTGGGTTAGGGCCCAACCCTAGCAACAAAGGCTCCTCTTCTTGTATTTGTATGATTAGATTGATTTCATAGATTAATGGTTGAATTGTCTTATTTCATTGCAAGTAGTCTAGATTTGATTAGCTTGCTTATTAGTTTGCTTCCATTTGTGCTTTACTTTAGCAGTAGTTTAGAAGAGATAAAGGAACATCAAAAATTTGTCAATAGGTGGTTTTTTCCTCACTCCTCCCTTCAGGGATCATGGTTTGAGGAAAGAACTCATATGTAGCCCCAAAAAGACAGAATTCTAGTTTCACATGGAATTTAGGGTTTTCTGTACTTAGGCTAACATTTAATCATTTTGCAAGAGTAAGATTTAGTTATCATTTCTTCTACCTTCAGTCTTACATTAGATCTCATCAATGTTCCATATTATTTTGTAATTTCTCCTCATGCATGAAGTAGGCATCTAGCTCATGAAATTCTACTTTCCTTACATAATTGAAATTCTTCTTTTTTACATGATTTTTGAGTAAATGTCAATGTTTGATGCAGTTAAGGTGTTTCAGAAGTACAAAGAGATTGCATAGTCAGCAACCTCATTCCAACTTCATCCATCCATGATCATTCTTTTCTTTCACTAAAAACCTCTCCAATTTCATGATCTCACAAGGAAACTTCTCCAAGTTTGTTGAGCAAATCCAACCACCTCCCAACCTTGGTTTTGAGTTCTGAAGTGGTCCTAGGCACTCCCTTGCCTCATTCCATCCACTAACCACCTTCCCTAAGCCTTCCATCATCTTCAATGCCCATCCTTTTGCTCTTGGATGTATCCTATAGAAATACAGGGGATCTTGTAGGTTTTCAGGACATCCTATAGAACACATTAGGACATCCTACGGGTTCACTTGTAGTGGCTTTTTTTGAGGCCGAATTGAGGAAAAAGCCTCTAGGAAGCTAGAAAAGGTCCCCTACTAGTCTCCCCAACCTTCTAACCATTCACCATCATCCCTAAGCCACTTGCCACATCACCAAAAGAGATTAGATTTCACATTGTCACATAAAAAAAGACAAAAAAAGAAAAACATAATTATTTTATTCATTTACATGCATAGCAGTAGAATGTTTGATGCTTTGAATTTGCATGCTTAGTATAGTAGAATTGCATACATGTTAAATTAACATTCTTTTGAAGTATAACCTCTTAGCAGTTAGTTAGAAAATGGTGTGTTTTAGCATTTGATTTTAGTATTTTTCCTTACTGCAGTAGACAAAGCTTTCTCTTAGAGCAGATTTCTCTTTCCCTCATTAGTAATCAAGCTTCTTTTGAATCCATAGAAGTCTAGTTTGAAAAACCTTAGTGGTCTATCACCAGCTTAACAGTGACAACGAGAAAACCCATCACATTTACTTGTGTATACAGCACTGTCACCTCCAAGTTTGTACGAACCTCGGGTTGATAAAGTAAAGTTGGTAGCCCTAGGAGTTGCAACATTCTTGTTGCAATACTAGTGCTCATCAATAGGTAGCCATTTTCCAGATAAAAATAAGGGAAATATGACTAAGCCCTGAAATGAAAGAGCCTACCTTGTTTGAAATTTTTAAGGGGGGTAAAATCCTCACACTAGGCCTTAGAACAAGCTAAGACTGAATATCAAGTTAAAACAGAACCTAGAGCTTGTTAAGGAAGTCATAGATGTGGATGAAATCCCACTAAGAGACCTGATTATAAACAGGGAGAGAGATACTGTTTGAAAAGATTAAAGAAAACAAAGGTTTCCAAGAAGGGAACTCCCATGGAGACTAGAGAAAGTAAAAGACAGAGGATGGCCATTGTGGATGTTTTGTTAGAGGTAGCTAGTAGCCTTAGCTGAAAAGTGATTTTTGATCTTTTAAGTTTTTTACCCCTCACTGTCAAAAAAAAATTTTGGTCTTCAATCAACAAAGTGCTTGTCAACATTTTAGCACAAGAAAGGTGGAGGAATGCTGACAGTTTTGTTGTCAGCGCATTTTGGGGAATAGTTTGGAGAAAAATGCTAGTAACCAGCCCATTAGTAGAATTATCAGTTTCCGACTGCTAAAGGTATGGTAGCAGGATTATTAACGATTACAAGAAAAGAACCCGAGCACGGAAACTACAGAATAGAAATCCATTTTTGAAGGAATGACAAGGTGTGCTTCTTAGCAAAGGAGGCATAGCAACGATGCACATTTCAGCCCCTTTTTTTACCCTGATTTATAACAAGTCGTTTTGATTAGATACAAATATGTTTTAAAAGACATTTTACATGCATGTTCTTAATGATATACATTGTTATTTTTATATTGTTGTAATTAAGGATAAGTTAGAAACTTGTTTTAGCTATTGTATTTTCTATATAAACAATTTATGAAGAATGAAAAAAGGGTTGGAACTTTTGAAAGGTAGCCTTTTTATGTACTGTGTGATCAGATTATAATAAAGCAGTCTATGTGAGTAGTTTGCAGAAATTCCTGTGTCACAATTCTTTGTTTGTCCCTTGGTTTTTAATATTTTCTTCAATATTTGAATGCTAAGTGGTTTGAAATTGGAATTCATATTTCTGTGCTCCATTTTGTTTATATTCAAATATTTAAATACTTGTTTTTTCAAATAAATATCACACTATTTCCTTTACTATGCTCCAACTTCCTAGAAATTATTAAAAGAATTGTCACTCTCTTGCTTTTGTGATGTTTTCTCACTGAACCTCTAATTATATAAAGCTTATTGAGTCAAACTCCATACCCAATGGTGAAATTTTCCTACAATCCAACCAACCTTAGTTTTTCTTAAATAAATCTGGCCATGGGACATATTGCAAACCTTCTACCACTGTGACCTTTGGTATCTGAGTTTTAGGGAGAGATCCCTCTCCAGGTTGAAGGGCCAAATTTCAACCTCAAAGAGGTTTGAGGTTACCTTATATTTTTTTTTCGCAGCCAGGGTTTTATCCAAGTGATAACAGAGGTCATGCAAATTCTAGCTTGCAAGTTAGGGGTTGTAGCTCCTTCTAGTAGTTGTTGATAAATATTTAGGGGTTGAAGCTCCTTTTAGTAGTAGCTAATAAAGCTATGGGTTGTAGCTCCTTTCAACTGTAGCTGATAAATCAAGGAGTAGTTGCTTCCCGCTAGTTGTAGCCGGAGAACTTTGTAACAAGAAGTTATAGCTTTCCTTATGAAGAAATTAAAATAAAGATTTGAAGAATTTGTGTGTTATCCTTGTGATGCTTATGTTATTTATTTCCATACCCAAATAAATTAATTATTGGAAATTTTATTAGTGTCTTAAGTTTTATTGCAATATAAGAAAAGTTTAATATTCCTACCATATTGATTCACGCCCCCAATCATTGTCTGGGTTTCTAACAAGGGCCCAACCTCATTTGGTACAAGAGAAACGGGGGGTGGGGGGGGGGGGGGGGGGGGTGGGTGGTCCAGTCTTATATCCTCATTGTTTGATCACCAGTGAATCTCCATAATCAATCTATGCATGTTCCAAAGCATTTTAGCCCGGGTCACGTGCACCATGTAACCCCCCCTTGACTTGTATACTAAGAAGGTGAAGCCCCATTCCGCTAAGGGCTCTACCTCTTAGCCATGCATGATTGTGGCAAACAATGGCTTGAATTCAATGGTTTTTAAAGGAATATTCCTCTAATTGTTCCTAAGAAAATTTTCATGGAACACTTATGCACTGGAAATAACTTTCCTTATTATCAACATGTGCTAGTCAATATCAGAGCGATCAAATAACCGACATGTCTACAAAAATAATTTACTCATTTAGAGGGATTCCAATCCCATTATGCGTAGGCAAGTTTAATTTATTCCAATATTAACACATCTACAAGTAATGGAACATATCACATAATCTTTACATAATCATATACATTCTTCATTTATACAAGAACAACACTTTGCAGCATTAACATACCAGTGATTTAATACAACAATAATGATAAGTGCAATATTAGCAAAAACCACATAAGAGCATACTTATTTATAAAAGATTTAGCAACTAAGAGTGGGACTCTAACACCCCACCTAACCATAGGCTAGCTACAACCAATGTTACTTGCATTTGTCACCCTCGAGCCAGATTCCAATGCTTGAGGTGGAGTGCATTTGAGGAATTTCACCCCAACAAAATAGTTGAAACAAAATGCTACAAGGCCACACTACCATCATCCACCATCTACACAAGTTTTCACTCGGTTCTTTTAGACATTGTAACATACATGCCAGGATACTACAGTGTAGAGAGTCTCAGTCCACTTTCAGGATAAGACAGTCCACATTAAAGGAAGGTTCATTAGTGGATAAGCTATTGATGGGTAACAAATAACCTCTCCAAGTGGTTCATTAATGAGTCAAGCACAGAGCTTTAGCCCCAAGGCAACTCCTGGTGGTTCAAAAGACGTCACAAGCACCCAAGTGACTCTTCCCAATCTAGCAAGTTCATCAATACAAAAGCTTCTAATGATTCTTCAGCCTTACAGGCAAGCCAATGCTCTCTATAATGCTTTTTTTTTACCTAACAAGCCTTGGTGAGGTCCCTTCTATTAGTTTAATCTCTCCAAAGCTTTATTGTTGTGATTCTAGTTGTTACCTTCTTTGTGCTCTCCCCTCCATCGTTGAAGCAATATTTCTTTACAGTGCCCTTCATTGTGCATTATCCACTGCATATCTGTGATAGAAATCAGAGAAACCCTTCGTTTTTTTACTCCCTACCTCTTTTTGAATGATAGTGAGAGTCCCTTTCCTTTTTTGTTTTGAATGCATATCAGGTAATCATTTGAGAATGTCTCAAACACACTAACTCTCTACCAATAAACCACTAGAAAGCACAACAAATTCCTCTCCTTAAAAATATTTTTCCTTTTGTTGCTTATGGTTGCATTGGCGGTGTTGGAAACCGCCAACTTGTAAGGGGGTCTCCCCGATGTGAATTCCCAATGAGACCTCACACCATTTGGTATAGCATCCATTTTGGAAATAAGGCTCGACTACCATTTTCTCGAGGGTTTTCGTTGGTTGCAAAGTTTAGCACAAGAGAGAAATGTACATGTACTTTTAAATGAACAAGTGAGTATACCTTGTGAAATGTTCAATTGTAGAATGTATCAAGGTTCTTTCACTAGATGAAAATGAAAGTGAGCCTTTAAGAGAAGGTTAATAGTATTAATCTAATAAAGACACTCGAGAATATATAAGAAATAATCGTTAATCAACCAGGGATATAGTTCACATAGAAGTAACAATCGTTAAAACACGTTCAATAAGATAAGCACCAAAGCCATTGAAATAGTACAATTTCTTTAGTGTGAAATAACAACAACATATACCGCAAACATTCAAAGAATAGTCTTACAACATTTACGATATACACGTGAAAGTGTGTTGGCTCAACGAGTTTCAAGTATTAAGTGTAAGTTCCAAGATACATTGATACAATGAACACCACTAACTCCAATAGTATGGCATTAGAGATACCACTTGCTATCCAAAAGAACTACCACCCTCTCTAATGTCTGGTTGGAGAAGCCAAGGTGAAAATTTCTTTGCTTGAGATATGAGGGTGTATATATAACAAATGAGGTGACTCTCCACCTCCCCTATGACTCTTGAGCTCCCCTCATGACTCTTGAACTTTCATATGACTTTTCAAATTCTCATGAGACTCTTTGAATTCTACATGACTTTTCACATTCGATAGGTGACTTTTGGACTTCCACTTTACTTTGCGTTTCTCATTTATTGAAATTACATAATTAAATCCACACATGATGTGGTGCATGGTTACTCATATGACTCTTGAAATGACACCTTAACAAGACATGACTTGACACTGATGACATGGACTTGTAGATGATGTGTCAGTGTCAAACTTCTCTTTCTGCTATCTTTGTGTCTTCATGAAATATTTTGCATAGTCTTCCCCTTCCTCCTCCAAAAGGCTTGAAAAGGATGAGTCTTCACTATGATCTTGATCTTCCAGCTTCTATCACAATCTAGTGTTCCTTCATATTCTTATTCAATGATCATCATGTCTTCACAACTTCACAACTTCCCAAGTGTCTTCTAGCACAATATCCTTCTCCTCTTCTCTGAGCATCATCTTGTAATGTCAAGATGTAATACCTACAAGTGAAATCCACTCATGATGAGATGACATCAGTTTGGAAATATCCTAGTCTAACTTTCTTCATGAGAATAATTGACTAGCCTGGAACTAAGTACTATACCAAGAGGAAGGTTCAGGGATTGTGCATTGCAAAATTCCAGAGGTCAGGAGTGAGGGACTGGTGCACAATGTGCAGTTTAGGAGGCCTGTGAAGCAGGATTGCGCAATTGAGGGTCATAGTGAGGCAGACTTTCCCACTATAACTTCACAATGTAAAGTTATAGAAGGAGACTGGGAATTTTGATTGTGTAGTTACACAACTCAAGGAGCCCAGGAGAAAGACTATATACTAGGATTATGCAATACACAAAAAGATACTAGCTGGGAGAAAAGATAACACAGTTATGGAGAGCAGAAGGCCATGATTAGGAATTGTGACTGTGCAATGCACAATTCTTGGAGGAAGTGACTACACATTTCACACTTCCAGGAGGCAAGAGCCAAGAAGACAAACTGCAGACTGGGATTGTGCAATGCACAGAAAGAGACTAGTTGGGAGACAAGATTGCACAGCTTCAAAGAGCAGGAGGCTAGGATTGAGCACCGCGACTATGCAATTCATAGTTCTTAGAGGAAATAACTGCACATTGCATAGTTATAGGAGGAAAGGGATGTACGTTGAGGCTTGCAACTATGCAATTCTCAATTAAAAAGGGAAGAGTGAGCTCAGGCTGGTCGGGCATGAAATATTTTAGAATTTGACTAAGTATGGGATTAGTGAGGAAGTGACAAAACTAAGGTAGGAATTGAACATGATCACACACTCATAACCATCAACAGAATAATAGAAAACACTCAACCCTCAGAAACAACATGATCCCCTTAATGCGACAACAGCAAAAAATCTCCTCCAAGTGCAACACTTAAGATACACTTTGCGACAGTAATGATGAAACTAATATGACAGTGCATAAAACTTTGGGAATAAGTATGATACATGTTTATATAGTATATAGGATGCATCGATACCAAATTTGCCTCTTGAAATAGACCAGAACTCTTTTTTCGCAATGTGCGACACTTCCCATGCCAAAAGACAACACTTAGATTTTCTTCAAAAGGGGACTAGAAAACTTATAGGATTTACCTGGAATGACTCTTAGCACTAGGAATGACAACTTGTAAGGTCAGAGTAGTGTCCTAAATGTGGATGTAGGCTAAAATTTTAAAGGGTTTTATAGCAGCAACAATGCTTTGTGACACACGGGTACAACTCCAACTTCTTTGCCTTGGTATAACTCTATGTACAAGATCTAGTTCCTCAAGAAGTATTGATTCATCGTGTGGATAATTATTTTTTTTTCCAACTTAACCTGGTTATGAATATAGTCCCCTCCATTCCTTTTTCAGTTAAACACATTCACAAAGCTATCTATATCACAATTGTTTCGATTTAGAATAAGGGTAATATAGTTCACAAGTTTAAGATAATCATAGTCTTAGTTTTCATCTCTAGTGTTGCTCTGCTGCTAGTAGGTCTGGATAGCACTCCAGTGGAGTTACTATAGTAACACAAGCATTTCTTCATTACTAGCAAGCCTGAACATTACCCCGGTGAAGTTTCTTATTTCACCTCTCTGCGCAGGAATACTTTCTCTTTGTTCACCCATATTTATTCGATTTATAGAACTATGTTAAGGCACTTATTATTTCAATTGGGCAAAAGAGGAACCTTGACTTATTGAGAAAATAATAGGTTGTTCCTTCAGAGAAGCATATATATAACCTCTTATGTAGGTTTTCTCATTATAGATTTCCCCCTTGTCCTTCTCTACTTGATTGGATCAACATGAAAAACACTGAAACATTACAAAACCAAGTTTAGAAATGAGGTTCCTAGAATAGATATGTATATCATGGTTCTACACATAACTCTCCTCATAGAAGGATTGCATTTTCCATCGAGACATCATTGACTAAAAGATATGGACAAATATAAAGAAGAAGGACTAAAGGTTAGCCAAATGTTTCAATTTCACAAACCCTTTTCATTTTTCTGCGTGCAATGGACCCAAACAAAACACATTCACACAAGTTTTTATTCACAAGGATAACACAAAAGCAATGAAAAAGACTGAACGTAAAACAAACAAATAGACAAACTAAAAACAGTAAAATAAATGTGTACATAGGGTAGGGGCATACCCGTGGACTACTATTGAAAATATTCTTTCAAATATTGGCCATTGACAAGAATATAATCCATCTTCCCATCCAAATATTGGAGATGATAAGTGTTTGGTAATTTAATTAAATTTAAATTACTTGCATAAATTATCGACCAGGGCTAGTAATATGATGAAGTGTAAGTGCATTGTTTGTGTTAGAAGTCCTTGGTTATTCACACCTCTAAATTAACCCGAGTTATCGAAATATAAATTCTAAATTAAGTTATTGAAATTCACAGTAGAGCAATTATTCCTAGAAAATAAAATGATCACACTCTTTTATCAAAGACTACTTATGGAAAATCTCACAGTCTGCTTCAAAAGAAACTTTCACAACTCTGCATAAAAGTAAATCAATCTCACACCTTTGAAAATTAATTGCACTCTTATAAAAAATATTTCTAATTATGAAATCCACACGACTTGTGAAAATCTCAAACTTATAAATCAATCTCACACTTGTAAAATGAAATTTAACTCATAAAAACACACACACACTCTCTCTTTGCTATATGTCTAAATTATTCTTGAAACAAACTCATTTCAATAAGGGAATCAAATCATCTATCATAATAACACACTGTTGCACGAAAATCCAAAATGAATTGAAAATATATTTTCACTTGCTCAAATTCATAAATCACTCTTGCTTGAAATAAATCCTATAAGAAAATCCTCTGTTTTTAAGAATTACAATTTGAATCTAAATCCAAACTCTCATTGTTGTTATTGTTACTCATTAAACTCAATTCATGTGCTCCTAAATCAATAAATTAAATTAGTTAAAATTACAATTGCATCGCTGCTATTTAACGCAAAAATCAACAAAAGAAAACGTTCTACAAGATGCATCTAGAAAATACGCTTACGAAATGATATAAGGAAATTCTACTTAAAAACATAAAAGAACCTTACTACTTGAGGGGGCCCTCCACAAGCAGATGGTCACAAGATCCAATTGAACAATCAACCATGCATCGAAATAAGAAGGATTCTTTATAACTAAATTGTAAACATAATTTTAATCCTCAATGTCACATCATAAAATCATTGTGTTTATGTTTGCTTACGAAGCCTTTTTATAAATCATGTATCATTAAATGTTCAGAGCTTCATGCCTAGCTTTGCTTAACAAAATGCTAAAATTAACTATGAAAGATATCATAATGAAATTCGCTAGCGATTTTCTATTAACAAAGGAAATCGTTAGGCATATATAACATTCCTCACTCGCCTGTGTAGCTAATAGAGTTGACTTTTACCTTTGACCATGTAACTGGAAGCTTCCTTTGTTGATTTTGTTCATGAAAGTAGGAAGAACTCGTGGAGTGCATTGATCGCTATCTTCCCATATATTTCTTGCTCCAACTAGCACCTTAGAACCTATGAAACAATGGACTTAGCTGCAGAAACAAACATTAGCTGCAAAATCATCCCAATCCGGTAGCTAAAACAAATATTAGACTAATAATAAATACATTATTAACTTATAAAATACAAGAATTTTATATACCTACCATGCAATATATTATGTGATTTTTTTCCATTGAGTGATTATGATGATCAAAAATGAGTAAAATAGATGGAAAAAATGGGGTCAAAAAGAAGGAATTATGAGGCTCAACATTCCCCCACACAGAGGTCATTGCATGTCCTCATCCAAAAATTTAAAATTAATAGCCTTTCTCTACCACTGCACTCCTTCATAAGCTTGAAATAGAACATCCAAGTTTGTTTTCTTTACCTTCTTTTTATAAATTTCCATCCTAGGCTTCTTCATCAAAATTTTGTATTTCAAACTTATGACTTTCCTCTTGAGAGACTTGTTCTTCTCCTTTAACTTTTTGTTCTTTTCATACCACAAGCTTATATGCAACAAAATGTTATCATTTTTGGTTCTTTAAATTTAATTTTTCTCCTTTAATGTCTCATGTTCTTTCTTTAGATGTATGTTCAGTGTCCTTAATTCAAAAATTTCTTGCTTCAAAGTATTCACAATTAGAGGTTCTTGTGGACTGTCAGACTGAATTTATTTTCCTTGAATTGAAGAGGAAGATGCCTTTTTTGTAGCCTTCTTCTCCAGAGACTCAATGTAAACATATATCTCTTGCTATACTAGGTTAATATTTGGTGTTCTTCTCACTGGATTATCAATTGGTGATGACACTGGTGATAAAGCTAGTGATGAAACCTTTGGTTCCTCTTCCTCTTCCAGATTAAGAAACTATGTGAATTGTTGAGATGAATCCTTTACCATTTTGTTAAGTCTTGTGCTTCTCCTTATGGTAGATGAGAGAGGAGTTTGTTTTTGAGTTTTCTTTTGTTCTATAGTGACCTACTTTGATTCCTCCCATTTCTCCTTGGGTGTATTTTCTTCTTTTTCACTGACTTTATTTCTTCTAACAATTTTCTTCTTTATATTCTAAAACATTTGCAAGAGGAAGTTCATCTTATGAATGCTACTCTGGTTGAGGTGGGTTATCAGTAGGGTTTTCAGATAATTTTCTTCTGCTTCTCCTTATATTATTGTTACTTGGTTCTCCTTGCTCAACTTCTTTAAAATGATTTCTAATTATGAAATTCTCCAAGTTATCTCCTAGACTTTCAAGATGAGCTTCAATAAGCATCTTTAAAAGGCCATGATGATATAGAGTTTTTTTAATGGACTGAATTTTTCTTTGTGTATTGCCAGACATCTTCCTTAAGCTATTAATTAGAAAATAGGGTAAATTGATTTCATTTCCTTCAAGAAAGTATCATTAAATGAACATGGTAGGAAAACATGCTACTAAATCTACCCTCACAAATAATGAACTTCTGAATAACAGATAGTAGATTCCTCCATTTACCCTTTAGAGTTGTTCTTGGAATACCCTTTTTAAAAATAATAGTATCCATACTTGGATTCTTTAGAAACACCTTCCATTCATTCCCTTCAATACCCTGTTTTTGAACCACCTTTCACCAATTTTGGGTAGTCCAGTCACCTCGGCCATGAAGGACTCTGTCGCGACAATTTTGATGTCAAAATTTCTGTTTCAGTTCCATCAAAGGCTTTAGCAAAAGATTTGGTTACCTTTCTATCACAACCATCAAGTTTCTCTATAAAATCTAGCCACTACACTTGTTGTATCATTTGCTTGACCTGTGGGTAGCCTTCCATAAATTTCTTTCCATTCGGCTCTACTCTAACAATGACTCCCATGTTGGCAAAATATTTCTTCACAATTGCTTCTTCGACAAGGTGTTGGAATGGTATTAGGTTCCAAAATATGAGTATGGATAGTACAGTGAAATGGAAAATGGGGATGAGTGAAACGGATCAGGGAAATGAGTAAAATAGCTCTTGAGAAACAGAGTATAATGGATACAAGAGACATAATTATCAATGAAATAAGGTTTTGAAAATGAAGTATTTGCGTGATGATGAATGTAAAATGGGCTTTTTAGGCTAACTTCATTGATATGACATAATATTTATAACTCGGTCTAAAGTTAGAACAGTAATCATTATTTCAAATGGTGATACAACGTCTATATTATTTCAAAATGTAATGTTTTTAGCTTTATTATTAAATCCATTATTTGCATACCTCCAAACTTGTGATTCTAATACTTGATATTCTTGTGAAGTTGTCCTCAGGTGCTTCCACTGTGAACTTGATCATTTCCTTCTACTAAAATCTTCAATCATTCCGGTCGGTGATTAATATCAATATTAGCTACAGAATTTCATTAAAGCTGCAGATTCTCAACAATTCTATATCTACTTATTCTGAAAAGAAAAAGAGGGACATAAAGAAAATGGGAATTAGAATAGGATTGAAAAAAAAGAAAATTTAGGGTGCTAAACTTACTTGGTTTTCGCCCTAGATTTTATGTATAAACATGCCAACAGAGTTGGTTTTCATGTTTATACAATTATATTATTTATTTATTTTCATTTTTTTTAAGAAAACAAAAAGCTATTGAAATCCTTCCTAATCATCTTCAAATCAATATTGTCTTGCAGGTTTTTAACAAATTGCTCCTTTGTCAACGGTTTGTGACAAATTCTCAATCGATGACCATTTACAAGGAAGGTCACTCTTTCTTCATTAATGGCTCTGATCCTGATTGCACCATTATCAAAGTTAGTTTCAATCTCATAAGGTCCAAGCCAATGAGTTTGAAATTTTCCTTGAAAATATTTAAACTTTGAGTCAAAAAGTAATGCCCAATCTCCTGGTTGAAATTTTCTTTCCTTTATGTACTTTTCATGCCACTTGGATCTTTGTTGTTGAACTATGTTGATTCTTTGAATAACATCTTGTCTTATCTCATCTAGTTCATTCGACTACTCCATTCTTTGTTTTTATGCTTCAAATGGATCAAGACCTAATTTAACTGTTGTTTTGAGGTCTTACCTGGAACTCAATAGGAAATAAGACTTGCTTCCCATAAACAAGTTCATAGGGAGTATGTCCTATAGTGTTTCTCCATGTGGTACAGTATGCCCATAAATCTTCTGGAAACTTTTCTGCCCAACCTCTTCTATGAAAATGCAGAGTCTTGGTAAGAATTGCTTCAATTACTTTATTGGTGGATTCCACATGCCCATTTACCTATGGATGATATGGCGTGGACTTGGATGTTCGATTTTATATTCCTCCATTATCTTTTGTGCCAACTTGGATGTAAATTAAGTTCCTTAATCTGTCACAATTTTCCTTGGGACACCAAAACGAGTAAAAATATCCTCAAAAATAAATGAAACTACAACATTTTCAATAGCAAAAGAAAGTGCTTTAGCTTCTACCCATTTTGTAACATAATCAGTGCAAACAAGAATTTACCTTTTTTATCTGGATGGTGGATTAATTGGACCAAAAAAATCTAAAGCCCATTTCTCAAAAGGTTCAATGAGTGCTTGAGGTTGCAGAGGCATTTCATATGAAGGAACAAGTTTCCCTATTCTATGACAACTATCACATTTCTTAACATATTCTTTGGTATCCTTGAAAAGGGAAAGCAAATAATATCCTAAGAGAAGGGCTTTGTAAGCAGTTATTTTGTCAGCGAAGTGTCCTCCACATGGCTCATCATGACAAGCTTTTAGTATTTCTGGTAATTCATCTTCTCATGCACATCTTTGAATAATTAGATATGGCCCTGTTTTGTATAATTCTCCATTTATCCATGAGTAAGATGCACTAATTTGAATTACCTTTCTTTTATCTCGAGCAGACAAATATAATGGTAACTTGCTGGTAGCCAAATAGTTAGCAATATCTTCAAATAAAGGATATTTAATAGATACTACAAAAATATATTCATCGAGAAAATTATCTTCTATAGGTATATCATTATTATCATTTTGAATCCTAGATAGAAAGTCAGCAATTGTATTATGTTTCCCGGGTCGATCCAAAATAGTAATATTGAATTCTTGTAACAACAATAACCATCTTGTAATTCTGCCATTAGTAATTGGTTTATTCATTAATTATCTAATTGGAGAATGATATGTATGTACAAATGTTTCATAGTCAGTGATGTAATGTCAAAATTTGTTGATGGCATGGACAACAACTAAAAACTCCTTTTTTGTTACAGTATAGTTTAACTTTGAAGGAATCAAATTTTTACTGGTATAGTAAATGGCATAAGGAGTTAAATCTTTTTGACCTAGTACAACTCGTAATGTTGTATCTGAAGCATCTATTGAAATGTGAAAAGGTAATATCCAATTTGGCCCTCTTAGAATGGGTGCTTAAAAAATCTTTTCTTTCAATATTTCAAAAGCTTTTTGGCAAGTAGAACTCCAATTGAATTCACAATCTTCTGTGAGCAATTTGAAAAGTGGAAATGCAATTTTTGTAAAGTTTTCTATGAATATTCTATAGTAACTAGTAAAACCAAGAAAAATTCTAACATCTCATTGACAAGTTGGAATTGAAAATTTAGAAATAATTTCTACTTTAGATGTGTCCACTCTAATTCCATTTCCTGAAATATGGTGTCCTAAAACAATTCCCTCAGTAAACATCATAAAACATTTTTCATGGCTTACAGAGAGATTTTCTTCCTTACGTCTAATGAGAACCTTTTCCAAATTTTTAAGAGCTTCTTCAAAATAATTTCCATAAACCGTAAAATTATCCATGTAAACTTCCACACAATCATGAATTAGATCAGAAAAAAATCTGAAAACTGCCCTTTGAAATGTTGCAGGTGCATTACACAACCCAAAGGAAGTACTCGGTAGGCATAGGTTCCCCATGGGCAGGTAAAAGTGGTTTTATCTTGATCTTCTGGAGCTACCTGGATCTGGATATCCACTAAAACCATCTAGAAATGAGAAATTTTTCTTTCCTTCCAATGTGTCTAAAACTTGATCTATGAAAGGAAGTGGAAAATGATCTTTTAAGGTGGCTTTATTCAATTCCCTATAGTCAATGCATACTCTCCATTTTCCATTCTTTTTAGGAACAATTACCAATGGTGAAACCCATTGGCTATCTGATATTGGATGAATGAAATTCACATTTAACAATTTTTGTAATTCCTCTTTCATAATTTCTCTCAAATTTGGATTCATTCGTCTCTGATGTTATCGGATTGGTTTAGTATTTTCTTCAATGTAAATATGATGTATACAAGTATTAGGATCAATTCATTTCATGTCAGTATATTCCCATGCATAAGCAAAGGAATGTTCTTGTAACATCTTTATTAAATCTTTCTTTTGAAATTCTTCCAGATTATTATTGATATTCAAGAATTTTTTTTTCTGGGAAGATTTCTATTGGAGAATTGCCAAAATTTTCCATAGAATGTAAAGATAATTGACGAGATGATAAATATTCAATATTTCATTGTTCTTGAAAAAATCGATTAGATTCACAATATGGGGAAGACTCATTATTTTCCATTAAATTCAAAATCTGATCTTCTTTATCTATTTGTGAAGTAACAAATATTGGTCGTATATCAATATCATCATCTATCCATTCTTTACTTTCTACTTCTATTGTTGTTTTTGCAAGACGATATAATGTGAATTTTTTGTTGAACTTCCATAAGAAAAAACATATCACCAGATCTACAACTTATAAAAGCATTAGCTATAGCGAACCATGGTCTTCCTAGAATCAATGGATGTTCTCCTAAGTTACTCTTGGGTGTTAGAATCATAAAATCAACAAGATACTCCCAAGAATCTAAGGATATAAATATGTCTTCTAATACACCACCATGTTTAATAACAAATCTATTTGCTAATTGCAACAATATAGGTGTATATTGAAGATTAGAAAGTTTCAATTGATTCATAGTTTGTTTACTTATGATGTTTATAGCCTCTCCTAAATCAATCAATGTATTTGGAATTTCAATACCCTTGATACGTGTTTTCACAATAGGACCTCCTGGATCAAGGTATTTCTGAATTGTTGCTTTTCTCATCATGATATCTACAATTTTTCCAACTAACTAAATTCTTTTGATTTCTTTTCTCTTTCTTGCTGGTCTTTGAATACTCAACTCCCTAATTGTCTTTGCAAAAATTGGTATTTCCTTAATGGCTTGTAGCAAAGGAATTTTTATGCAAACATTCTTCAACTCATCTAACATATCATAATCAAGGAATAAAATATGTTTTTCTACCCCTTCATTAATTTTTAATCTTTCAGGAAAATGTGCTTTTGAAACAGAGACTAAAGGTTGTTCCATAATAGGAATTGGAATTTTATCAGAATGTGTAGGGGTGACTTGTTTTTGAAGTTTTTCTTTTTCATTGAAAGGCTCCTCTTTTTCAGAGGCATTTTCTTTTTTAGATTCTTGAATAACAACTGTTGGGGACTTATTTTCCAATACGCTATCAAATATAATTTGGACATTGTTTAGATCTAGTAGAGTTATCATGTAAGTTTGGAAATTATGTCCTTCCATATTGTAAATAGGTTGTGAATTTTTATTATTATTTGGATTTGGAAGTGGTTGGGCAAGAAATTTATTTGGTCTTTGTAGAGATGATAATGAAAGTTGTGGATTTGGATTCTGAGGTTGAGTTGGTTGAACATGGTGAGGAAAATATTGTTGTAGAAAGACATGATAAGGTTGTTGGTATTGAGGATATTTTCCATAAGGATTTTTCCATCCTTGTGCCCAAGGTTGAGGCCAAGATTGCCAAGGCATGGGTACATTCCAATTATTTTTTGATGGTTGTGCAAATGCTTGAGTGTTAAATCCCTGATTCATATTTGGTTGTGAATTTTTCCATGGTCTCTTAGCAGTAAAACGTAGGGGATCTATTTGATTTGGTATTATTTCCTCTTGATAAACTACTTTAATACCTATTATTGAAGGACATTCTTTTGTGTCATGATTTTTTGCACATAACACAGGTTTCTACACCTTTTAAATCAAGAGGGCATTCTCTCAGAGCATGTTTCTTTCTACATTTGGGACAAAATATTGACAATGCAACATTTTCAGCATTTTGCTTATTTTTCACTTTAAGGGTATCTATTTGTTCACTAAGACTTCCCAAAATGTTTGTTTTAAAGTTTTCAAGAAAATAGTCTAATTTGGCCCTACTTATAGTCTAAGCTGCAGATTTATTAATTCTAGACATGAGATAGTCACTTGGATTTTTTTCAATTCTTGCCTTACCTCTTGAAGTGTGTATGCACAACTCACAAATGTCTCCAAATGATAACTAAGAAATATATCCCTTACCCATCAAATTGAGGAGATCAATCCACTCATCTCTAGTGGATTTTAATAAGAGAGCTTTCAAAGTTTCTTCATCTAGTTCATGCGTTGAGCCCTTTTAACATTATAAGCAAATCTTTCAATGAAATATTCAATATTTTCATCTTCTTTCTGCATCATTTTAAATACTTCATCCTTAAGATTGTGAGGCATACAATAATCGTTATATTTCTCTAAGAATATAGTTTTCATTTCTTCCCATGTTCTTATAGAATGTGCTCCTAAGCCCCTGAACCATTTTAATGTTGCATCCTTGAGAGTTGATGGAAACAATTTCAAATTTTCAAGGTCAAGCAAGTAATCATAAGATCTACACAAGACTTCAAACTCAAAGAGAAATGTTTCAGGATCCTCACTTCTTAATCCATGAAAAATTGGAAGGATGGAGGGTGAGATGTTTTTCATTGTGGATGGTGTATCTTCATTGAGGATAGGAAATCCAAAGGGTTCTTGATCTCCTCTACCTCCTCCTCTCCCTCTTCCTCCACCTTTCTTTCCTCCTCCAATCCTAGGTTGTCACCATTAACATTATGTACCTCTCCTTCCCCTTCTCCAGCCATTGTAGATTCTTCAGAACTAATATAGGGTTCCAAAATTGGGTTTTCTTGTTCTTCTTCTAGCTCTTCTAGTTCTGGTTCTTCTATCAATGGTAAGTTAAAATAAGTTTCTTCCTCTTATTCTTCACAGGGATCTCTAGCACTTGTCCTAGTAGTATTTCTCTAGTTGAAGATAGGAAAATTACCCCTTATGTTGGGGATGTAGGATCTTCTTCTTTTATTACTGCTTCAGTTGATGAGGTTGTGAATCTCTAGGTTGGATTTCGGATCTAAGTACTTCATGAAGTTTATGTTTGCCTGCAAATGATGGAATATGAGTTTGAGTGGGTGGTGTGGCACTATGATGTCATGGTGGGGTGAGTGATGATGTTGGAATTAAACTTTTACCTTTGACTACAAATCTACCTCTAGAATCTCTTTCCCTACGCATATCATTTTTTATTTTTTTTTAAAGAAAAGACTCTTATTTACACTTCCCTGGCAACATCGCCAAAATGTTTGGTAATTTAATTAACTTTAAATTACTTGCATAAATTATCAACCAGGGCTAGTAAGTTGATGAAGTATAAGTGCATTGTTTGTGCTAGAAGTCCTTGGTTATTCACACCTCTAAATTAAACTAAGTTATCAAAATATAGACTCTAAATTAAGTTATTGAAATGCACATGAGTAGAGAAATTATTCCTAGAAAATAAAATGATCACACTCTTTTATCAAAGACTACTTATCGAAAATCTCACACTCTGCTTCAAAATAAACTTTCACAACTCTGCATAAAAGTAAATCAATCCCACTCCTATGAAAATTAATTGCACTATTATAGAAATTATTTCTAATTATGAAATCCACACAACTTATGAAAATCCCAAACTTATAAATCAATCTCACACTTGTAAAATGAAATTTAACTCATAAAAACACACACACACACACTCCGCTATATTTCTAAATTATGATTTGAAAGAAACTCAATTCTCTAAAGGAATCAAATCATCTATCATAATAACACACTCTTGCATGAAAATCCAAAATGAATTAAAAATATATTCTCACTTTCTCAAAATCATAAATCACTCTTGCTTGAAATAAATCTTGTAATCAAATCCTTTGTTTTTAAGAATTAAAATTTTAAGCTAAATCGAAACTCTCACCATTGTTATTGTTACTCATTAAACTCAATTCATGTGCTCCTGAATCAATAAATAAAATTAGTTAACAAGACAATCACATTGTTGGTATTTAACTCAAAAATCAACAAAAGAAAACATTCTACATGAGGCATTCAGAAAATACGCTTAGGAAATGATATAAGCCTAAATTCTACTTAAAAACATAAAATAACCTTACTACTTGAGGGGGCCCTCCACAAGCAGATGGTCATGAGATCCAATTGAACAATCAACCACACATCGAAATAATAAGGATTATTTATAGCTGAATTGAAAACAAAGTTTTAGTTCTCACCGTCGCATCGTAAAACCACTGTGTTTATGTTTACTTACGAAGCCTTTTTATAAATCCCATATCATTAAATGTTCAGAGCTTCATGCCTAGCTTCACTTAAAAAAATACTAAAATTAACTATGAAATATATCATAATGAAATTCTCTAATGATTTGCTATTAACAAAGCAAATTGTTAGGCGTATACATCGTTCCTCACTCGCTTGTGTAGCTAACAGAGTTGACTTTTACCTTTGACCACATAACTAGAAGCTTCCTTTACCAATCTGGTTCATGAAAGTAGGAAGGAATCATGGAGTGCATTGATCGCTATCTTCCCATATATTTCTCGCTCTAACTAGCACCTTAGAACCTATGAAACTATGGACTTAGCTGCAAAATCATCCCAATCCGGTAACTAAAACAAATATTAGACTAAATAAATAACATTATTAACTTATGAAATACAAGACTTTTATATACCTACCATGCCATAGATTATGTGATTTGTTTCCCATTGAGTGATTATGATGATCAAAGAGTAAAATAGATGGAAAAAAAGGGTGTCAAAAAGAAGCAATTATGAGGCTCAACAAAAAGTATGGTGGCCAAGATTGTCGCGAATTACCAACAGTTTGATCCACATGGGCTAGAATTTGGTGTGCTTCTCTTCTCTTTGTGGGCTTTATCCCACTTAAATACTAAGTCTCCCACACTAAAATATTTTTTTCCCACAGACTTCTTATCAAACCATCGCTTGATACGACTGATGAAAGGAAAAAATTTCTTTAACTTTCCTCCTTTCTTCGTGTAACTTCAAAAGAGTGTTTATCCTACTCTAAACCATAAGACAAGGCTTACCCTAAGACTCTTAAGATAGTTGAATGGCTGGGAGATATATGTTCAGAGGTTGGATGAATTCTTTCCCATACACCAGAAAGTAAGGAGAGGGTTTAGGCGTAACACGGTGAACCCATAGAGCATTCACCAAAGCATTGTGTTGTTTCCTCTTTTCAAAGTAAATTGTTTTCTTGATAATGCGAATTAGATTTTTATTGGTTGAATCAGCAAGATCGTTACCCTGTGGATAATAGTTATATGAATGTTTCAAAACAATTCCATTTTCTAATGCAAAATCGTAAAGTTTGAGTAATGATAAATAAGTTGCATTATCAAAAATAAGTGGCATAGGAATGCCAAACCTGGTGATGATGTTTTGTTTGAGGAAATTGATGACTCCTGATCCATTCACTTGTTTTAGAGGAACTGCTTTTGTCGATCGTGTGAAATAGTATGAAGTAGATAGGATGTATTGGTGTTGCTTCGATGAGTGTGGAAATATTTTTCCAATGACATATAATCCCCATTGTTGAAAAGTCTCTTCTACAACAATGGGATGCAATGGGGCAATTGAAT
This sequence comes from Pinus taeda, assembly GCA_000404065.3. NCBI lineage: Eukaryota > Viridiplantae > Streptophyta > Pinopsida > Pinales > Pinaceae > Pinus > Pinus taeda. The sequence continues at coordinate 160,889 of APFE030716917.1, read as the reverse complement.
TTCTATCACGACCATAACATTTCTAACAAACTGGACACTTGTGGGCATAAGCATGGTCATCCTTGAAAAGTGTGGGCCAATAGTAACTAGCCTACATGATCTTTTGTGTAGTAGTATCACCCACGTAATGTCCTTAGGTTGGTCCGTTGTGGAGACCTCGTAATACCCTTTATGAATCAGGTGCTTCTAGACATCTGAGCAAGACCCCATTATGGTGATTTCAAAAAATCACTCTATGTACGAACTAATATGATAGATCTTTAAGCCGAATAACCCTTTTTTCATGCTGATAAGTGTGAGGGAAAGGTACGATGCTGAAGCTATTGTCACACAGTTGTGCACCAAGAGGTGGATGCATCAATGGGGGTAGCTTTTTCATTGTTATAAATTTAAATTTCCTACTCCCACCCATAAGACTCTTCTTCTGGCATGTTAACCGCTTCTGTCCTGAGTTGATTAGACCATCACCTTTTATAGTGTGAATTGGCTTAAATTCAAAATCATACTCTTGCAAGCTTTTCATCTAGTTCACCCTTCTTTCACTCAACTCTTGTTGAACAAAAAGTGATCTGGCCGTTTGGTGGGGTACAAAGATGATAGTGCGATTTTTCATAAGGCATGGCTTGAAATGCTTCACCGCCTTGTACACTGCATACACTTGTTTATCAATGGTGGGGTAATTTAACTTAGGTCCTTGCAATCCAACACTCATGAATGGTATGTGCTATTGATTACCTTGATCATCCTTTTGCATGAGAACAGCTGCAAGAGAAGTATCAGAAGTGAAAGTATACAATAGGAAATCTTTGTCAAAATTTGGAATGTATAGTGCTAAAGCTTCGGGGATAGCTTGCTTGATACGGGAAAAGGAATTATTTTCCCTTTTATCCCACTTATAAGTTGCATCCTTCTTAATCATCTCTTGCAATGGTTTTACTATTTGTGCATAATGAGAGATGAACTTACGAAAGAAATTGATTTTCCCTGAGAAGGATTGCATGGCCTTCTTGTTCACCAAAAAGGGAATCTGAGTGATAGCTTTGACCCATTTTGGGTCCACTTTAATCTGACTCTTTGTGATAATATGGCCCAAGAGATTTCCCTCAGCCACTTCAAAGATGCTCTTCTCAGGATTTAAAGATATCCCGTATTTGAGACATCGCTAAAAAATCTACCTCAGATGATGCAAGTGATCAAATCTTTTCTTTGAAAATATTTTCACATCATCTAAGTAAACCACAACACTTTGTTCAATCAAACTGTGGAATGTGATGTCTATAACTTGTTGGAATGTAGCTCCTACATTGATAAGTCCTAAAGATGAACCACACTGGCTGCTTCGAAACACATCGACCAAATATTCTCAATGTGATTTTTTCTGAAAAAAAATCCATTAACAAGTCCAAAAGGAATTTGTTTGAACATGGAAGTACCCCAATTGTTCCTGAAAGTTGTCTTGTGTCTGTCTGTTTCTGCTACTAGAACCTAGTTATAGCGAGAAAAACTGTGTAGCAACGAGAACATTTGTAACCCCGATACTGTATGTAGAATTTGTTCCATTGATGACATGGGGTAGTTATCCTTGTCTAAATTCTGGTTCAAATTGCAAAAATCAACACAGACATATTCCTCTGACTTCTTTCTTACCAGAACTAGACTAGAGAGCCATGTTGAATGACAGAATTTAAATATGATATGAGCATCCAATAGTTTTCTAAGTTATTTCTAAATAAGGGGTTTAAGCGTAGGGTGATTTTTTCTCAATTTCTATTAAAATGAATTAACCCCTTCCTTGATGGGAGTCACATGTTGGATTATTCTTGTGTCATAAGTTTTTAGGTCATAATATGTCCATGCAAATACATCTTGATATTGTTTAAAGAGCTTGATGAAAGCTTTCCACTCTTGAGGTGTGTAACATGTACCAAGATTTACAAACTTTAGATCTTCTTTTGTACCAAGATTCACTTGTTCGTGCGACGATTGGAGCTATGATTCTTTGTGTGTCCCTTGAACCTATTTTACAGGGTCATACAAATTTTATAATTACACCACACCCTTGGCATGGGGTTTCCTTTATTCACTTAAGTTGATCCCTGCAATTATTTATCGTGCTTGTCTTCATTGATGGATGCATCCTTGAACACATCAGTGTTCGCCATAAAGTCTAGTAGTTGTTGGTCGTCATTAAAAACTGAAATTTAGTAATTTTTTCAGGCGTGGATGGCCTATAAATAATTTCAAATGAAAAAAACCATTCTTTAAAGGTGAAAAAGTAACAACAACATTATGAATTCGAGGAACACTATTAATATTGAAAGCTAGGAAATGTGAAATCAAATGCCATATTATCTTGCTGATAATTTTTTAGATTGGGTGGCACACAATGTATTGTATTTCGTACTTATCCTGTAAAAATTTCTATGTCACCTATTTCTTTGAGTGCTTCAATTTTGAGGTGATGGTTTTCATTAAACCCAGAATGAGTGCTTCATATTCAGTAAGATTATTAGTGCACTCAAACTCCAAGTTACAAGAGATTAGATGTTTGTTCTGTTGTGGGTCTATTAAAATACAACCAGCTCTAGAACCCTACTGTGTCTTCGAACCATTAAAATACAATGTCCAAATGTTAGCAAGGCTAGAGTTAGTTACTACACTGACACTATTTACATCTATTGTACACATGTCATTTGCACCAGTTGGATCTCGAGGAAGGATTTCCAACTATGTATCTGGTGGGATGGGTGAAGGCTATGTTAAATAACATATGTCATCTACTTCAATAAAGTAATTTCCAAAAATAACATCTTCAAAGCCAACTAATTCGTTTTTCCCCTCAATTGGTGGCATGGTATATTTCATATAGGGCTCGCTTTCTACTCAAATTTGATTGTTTCTACCCTTATATGGAAGCCATAAATGTGTCCAGTCAGTTGAGAAATACCCTTGTAGTTTACTAGACCAATCTCTGCTCAAAAGTAAACCATAGGCTTTGGGAATGTACAGAATAACAATTTATGCATTGGTGAACTCTATGGTCTAATGACACTGTTAAGTTCACCAATTGCTTGGACTAATTATATGTCCAATTGTATGATCTGGGCATTAGTATTTTCCTATTTAGAATTAATTTTGTTGGAAACATATAATTTCATGACATTTGCAGATGCACTAGAATCAACTAAACAATTATGTACATTATAATTATAAATTTCAAATGTTAAGAGAAATGGGGGGCAAAGAGTGTTAGAATTTAAATTAACGGTATTCACTACAGACTCGATGATGTCACAAGAGTTATCGGACATAACTTGAGAAGAAAAAACTTCCATATCTCTCGAAGAGTACGATGAGAGTGCGTTGATAATCAATTCTTATTCTCTCATTATCTTTGCGAATTGAAAGATTGAAATGTTGGCACGAGCTCTTTTCATGTCTCCAACAATATTGTAACCAATACTTTCATTCTTAATGGATTATGTTGACGTATAGGGTGTTGTAGCTTTGTTTGAATCTTCAGGAGTGGTGAACTTGTTCTTGTTGTTGGTGGAAGTCTTCTTAGAAGGGGGAGCACTTTTGGACTTGTTCTACAAATTCTGAGCTGAATTAGAAGGTGGAATAATTATTCTCAACAATTTCTTTTTGAGATCTTTCTCAGAGATAGGTCCTTTAGTCCTCAAGTTATAAGGATCATATGTTTGTTGAAGATGAGCTTCAATAACTGATGGTTTACCAAAACTTTGCTTTTCAACGTTGTAAATGACATGAAATGCTAATCCATAGTCTGTCGTGGATATTCCACTAGATAGTTCGTCACAACAGATTTGATAATATTATATTAAAAGTATGAGATTCTACACTATATTATAATTTTATTAAACTTTAAGATTTGTAGATTTAACTGTAATTAGTGCATGCATGAGAATGGAAATTATGAAGAAAAGTAGAGAATGTCAAAATAAACTCACACATACACATAATAAACAAGATATGCTCTCTGGGAAACCCTTTCAGGAGAAAACCTAGCTAGAAGGTGAGGTCGCTTCGCTCTCTTTCTCTGTCTGGAAATATGGTTGCATGTACAAATAAGTAATGCTTGTGGCCCGTGGGATGCTATAGTGAATAGATACTATTTGTGTGCTCTACCTCCTATATCTCTTGGCTATCTTTGCTTAGTTATGGAACAAAATTCTCTTGAAAGAATGGAATGCCTCTTCCTTCTAGTGGCTCGGTTATAACACAACCCGATAGCCTACTAGTGGTTAATTTTGACTACATCAACACTTAACAAGAGTTAAAATATAGACTCTTATAGAGTCTTTTACATCATAATCATGTGTCTAGACACTTTTCCATGAATAATGGGGGCTGACTCAACATCCTCCCGAACTATTAGTGTGAAAACAGGAAGGTCAACTTATGAGTGGCATAACTTTTGCATACAAACTCTGATTGACGTGCTTCTCGTGTCATTGGAAATATCTATGTTTGTGTAATAACATGAAATTATTTGGCGTCAAAGAAGCAAACTTTTACCCCAAAAAATTGTCGTTTGATGCCTCAAAATTCTCCCAGAAGGTTTCAAACCCCATTTTGCTAAAATGGGTCATGACAGTAAAAATAATCTCGTGAGATGATTCCTCCATTTTTTCCACTCCAAATGCATCGAGATGGATGAAAAATAATATAATGATCTAATCTGGATCACACCACCCCATTTTCGGAGGATTTTGGTCCCCAAAAGCTTCCACTGAGTGAGGTGAGGAAATTTTTCCTCCACCTTCTCTCTAGCGTACCATTTAGCTTTGCCTAGAAATTGTCCCTTCAATCCAATCTGCCAAAGGTCACGATGCCCTTGTCTTGTAGTTTTGGACCTCTTCTGCAAAATTGTACCTTCTTGCAACTTTTCCTTAGCATTTGGTGCCAAATCCTCCACAGAGGGTAGTTCCTCTTCCTGATCTAGCATGGAAGCCTCATAGAGTTTCAAATTCTCTACATTTACAACTAAGTAAATGCGCATATATGGTGGTAAATTGAATCAATAAGTGTTATCACCTACCTTTTCAAGTATCTCCAAGGGACCATACCTTAGAGCCTTGATTTTCTTATCAGGCACCTACAAACTCTCCTTGTTCAACTATAGCCATACTTTGTCTCCCACCTTGAACAATTTCTTTGTTCTATGTTATCATGCTTCGCCTTATAATTCTCCTCTGACTTATGTAGTGTTTCTTGTACCTATAGATGGATTTGTATGATATTCTCTATAAACAATTTATCCCTCAAATCACCTCCTATAAGATCTTCCCTCACTCCTCCTTGCTACCCATATGCAATATCCAAAGGTGAAGGTGGAAATATCCAAAACAAGTCTGAAAGGGGGACTTTCTTATAGAAGTGTGCACTAATTTGTTGTAATAATGTTGTATATATATCATATTTTCATCCCAGGCCTTCAAATGCTTATGGTTGAATCCCCCCATAAGTTTCTCCAAAGTCCTGTTGACTACTTTTGTTTGCCCGTCAATCTATGGACGAAATGTTGTAGATCTCTTCAACTTTCTGTCCATCTTCTCCCACAATGTAGTCCAAAATGTATTGGGAAATCTTGTATGCATGTCTGAAATGATGCTCCTTGGTATCCTAAAGTGCACCCAAACCTGTCAAAAGAAAAATTTTGTTGCTTCTTGCACGCTAATGGTCTTTTTACAGGGCATCAGAATACACATCTTGCTGCACTTGTCAACTACCACGAACAAGTAGTCATGTCCCTTCCTAATGTTGGTAAACCTATCACAAATCCCATGGGAATGAGTTCCCAAGGATAAGTAGTTACAGGTAAGGGATGATATATACATTGATTCATATTGCTAGGCTTACTAGTACAACAAATCATGCATCCTCTTATGAACCTAGCTACATGCTCTTGCATCTTGGGCCAATAGCATACCTTTGCATGTTAGCCACAATCTTCACTACACCAAAGTGCCCTGCAACCTTGGAGGTGTGAGCCTCTCTGATCAGTTGCAATTGCTCACCTTTAGGAACACATAGCTTATCTAGCCTATAGAGTAACCCATCCTAGAGATGGTAGTCAACCGTGTTATCGCAATCATGCACATGACTCTGACTCTACAACTACTGATACACCTCCTTGAATTCCTCATATTTTGAATATGCCTCTCTATATGCATCTTGGGTGAATTGCTGCATGTGCGTAAGAGTCCCCAAAGTTGTGATCTTTGATGTGGGTGGCCTTGAAAACATGTCGGCCAACTTGTTTGTGCTTCCCTTCTTATACTTGATCACCACATGAAATTGTTTTAAAAACCCCATGCACTTGTAATGCTTGGTCTGTTGTAGCTTACTCTGGGTCTACAAGTACTATAATGGATGGTGATATGTGTGGATTATTGTCTCCTTTCCCATTAGATAATGCTTCCACTTCTTCACAGCTTGCACCATGGCATATAACTCCTTGTCGTAGGTAGGGTAGTTAAGAACTGCCCCATGAAAAACTTCAGAATGGTAGCGTATAGGCCTTCCTCCCTACATCAAGACATCTCCCATAGCATACCCACTCCCATCTATCTCCACTCAAAAGGGTCGTTGCAAGTTTGGTAATGGAAGAATTAATGCTTGGCTGATACTCTTCCTTAGCTCTTCGAAATCCCTTTGTTGAACTTTTACCCACTGGAACCTCTTACCACTTGTTGTTATGGCATGGAGGGGTGTTTCTACCACCTAAAATTAGGCTATTAACTTCCTCGGGTACTATGTTGCCCCATTGAAAATCCTGACCTCAAAAACATTAGTATGCATTGACCATTTCAAGATGACCTCCATCTTGGAAGGATCTATCTTCAGTTCTCCTCCACCGATCACATACGCCAAGTACACCAAAGACTTCTTTGCAAACTCACACTTGTTGAGATTTGCTAGCATCTAGTGCTTATTCAATGTTTTCAGCAGCTACGCCAAATGTGACATATGCTCCTCCTGAGTAGCACTATATACCAGTATATCATCCAAGTATACAATAACAAATGAATCTATAAAAGGGTGTAGTACATCATTCATTAATCTCATAATTGTATCTATGCATTACATAGGCCAAATGGCATGACTAATCACTCATTTAAACCTTTCCTGGTTTTGAATGTGATCTTCCATGTATCTTCTTCTTTGACTCGAACCTGGTGATATCCAAACTTCAAGTCCAACTTGGTGAAGTACTTTGCTTGTTGAACAATGATGATGGGTGATCCACATGGTGATGTACTTGGTCGAATGACATCATGTTCCACCACTTGCTGCAACTGTTTCTTCACCTCACTTGCTTCTATAATAGACTACATGTACAACCCAATATTTGGCAATGGGGAGTTTTCCAATAACTGGATCTCATGCTCCACTTCTCCCTGAGGTGGTAACCCTTTAGAATCTTAGAACACATCCTTGTATGACTATAAAAACTCCTCCAATTTTTGTTTCCATTTCCTAGTACGCCCCTCTAGGGATTCCTTGCCTCTTATTGACTCCTCTTCAAACTGGCTTTCTCTTTAGAAAAATAAAACATACTTCTTATTGGACTTGATCAATTTCGTGGCTTGGTTGGAACTTACCAGTGATATTTTTGACTTGCCTTTGTGCGCGTTGATGATGAATGATTTTCCATACTTGATGAGTCAATACTGGTTAGCTAACCTCATGAATATTGCATCACACATGTACATGTATGGACTTCCAAACATGTCTGCACATACATCAAGGGGAACCATATCTATATCCACTTCATCAAAACTGATAGGAAATCTACTTTTACACTATTTTGTTACCTTCAACTCTGGATCCTTGTTTACCCAACCCAGTGGATATGGGTTTGGATGATCATGAAATACCTACCCCAACTTCTTGACCAACTCTGTTGCAATGAGATTCGCCTTTGATCTTGAGTCAACAGAGCATTAATATTTGTCTTCTTGACCTGTATCTTTATATGGAAGAGTTTGGTCATTTATTTCTCTCCCTATTGCTGAAGCTACTCATGTTCACCTCCTTCTGCACTGATGTATATATGATTTTCTCATTGACATTCACGTTGCTTTAAATTCGGTTGCTTGAATCAGTGGCCATGATATTCTTCATCTTGTTATCTTTCTTCTTGTTCTTCGGGTTTAGCTCTGGATGCAACTTACAAAATTTTTCCTTTGTATGGCCATTAATGTTGGAGTGGTTTCAATGGTTGCTAGGATCTTTGCACTAGTGTGTTGTGGTTATCATTTTCTTATATTCCCCCCTTTTTTATTCCTCTTCCCCTCCTTAGAAGATTCTTTTTGCTCCTTCCGCTTCAATCCACTTGATTGTTCTCTCTTCAGGCTTAAGTTCTCTAGCTATTGCGCCTTTACACAAGCCTCATCCACCAATTTGGGCTTGAAAAACATCATTTTCTCATGCATATGGCAGTGAAGACCCCCCAAATACTTGACAAGTACATATGGGTTCTTTGGAAAGATACCCAACACTATATCCATCTTTTTGAATTTCGTGGTGTACTCCTGCATGCTTTGGCATGACTTTTGCCTGAAGTAATGCCACCAGATCTGCTAGTCCTCCATATACCCAATGGAATAAAATTGTGACTTAATGAGGGTTCTTAAATCCTCCCAATTAGTCACTCGAGGTTCTCCCTCCAACCTTAGGGTTTCCATGTGGCTCTCCCACCAAGTTATTTCATGGCCTTCTAATTTCAATCGCACGAATGAGATCTTTTGCCCTTCCTTAATCTGATGGATGTTGAAGTAAATTTCCAGTTCTTGCAACCAATGGTTTAGCTTCAAAGTGTTAATATCACAGTGGTACAATTTGGTATCTACTTTTTCTTCCATTTAAAATAGGGATTGATTCACGACACTCAAACTGGGTTGATCTTTTTCAAGTTCTTTCTTCAGTTGGTTCTCCGTGTCTTCCCGATCCTCCTTCTGATTTGTTCTTTACATTCAAACCCCCATCTTATCAAAATATCCCCATATTAATGCTTAGGGATACCAAGAGGAGGTATCCATTGCGGTTTATATCCACGACTTGTTATTCGAGCCGCAAAAACCTCACCTCTGCAGGATCATGAGGTTCATTTACAGATTCGTCGGTCATGATTAGGATTTAACAATTTTCAGACCCATCGATCTAGATACCTACAATATCCACAAAATACCCAAAGAAACCTACTCTGATACCAAATGATACGTAGGTTGTTGAGGATATTCCACTGGACAGTTCATTACAACAAATTTGATAATATTATATTAAAAATATGAGATTCTACACTATTACAGTTTTATTAAACTTTAGAATCTATAGATCTAACTATAATTAGTGCATGCATGTGAATGGAAATTATGAAAAAAAGTAGAGAACGACAAAATAAGCTCACGCACACACATCAGACACAAGATATGCTCTCTGGGAAACCCTTTGAGGAGAAAACCCTGCTCGAAGGTGAGCTTGTTTCGTTCTCTTTCTCTATCTAGAAATATGGCTACAAGTACAAAGAAGTAATGCATGTGGCCTGTCGGTTGATACATTGCACATATGCTCTATTTGTGCTCTACCTCCTACCGCTCCTAGTTATCTTTTCTTAGCTATGGAAAAAATTGTTCTCAAAATAATGGAATGCCTCTTCCTTCAAGTGGCCCAACTATAACACATACGATAGCCTACTAATGGTTAATTTTGACTACATAAACTCTTAACTAGAGTTACAATATAGACTCTTGTAGAGTCTTTTACATCATAATCACCTAGGTAGCCCCTTTTAAATGAATAATGGGGATATACCCTTTTAAATTCATTGAGAAGGGTGACAAATAATATAATTATCTAATATGGATCACACCTCCCATTTTGGAAGGATTTTGGTCCCCAAAAGCTTCTACAGAATGAGGTGAGGAAATTTTTTCTCCACCTTCTCTCTAGTGTACCATTTAGGTTTGCTTGGAAGTTGTCCCTTCAATCCAATTTGCTAAAGGCCATGCTACCCCTATCTTGTAGTTCTGGACCTCTTCTGCAAAACTGTATTTTCTTTCAACTCTGCTTGAGCATCTGGTGCCAAATCCTCCACAGAAAATAGGACTTGTACCTCTTCTTGATCTAGCATTGAAGGTCGTAGAGTTTCAAATTCTCTACATTCATAATTGAGTAAATGTGTATATATGGTGGTAAATTGAGTCGATAGGCATTATCACCCACCTTTTCTAGTATCTCAAAGGGACCATATCTCAGAGCCTTGATTTTCTTACCAGGGCCCTACAGCCTCTCCTTGTACAACTGTAGCCATACTTTGTCTCCCACTTTGAATGATTTCTTTGTTGTGTATTGATCATGACCGGCCTTATACTTCTCCTGTGACTTCTGCACTGTTTCTTGTACCTGTAGATGGATCTACCTGATCTCCTCTATAAATTTTTCAACTCTCAAAGCGTATCCTGTAAGATCTTCCCTCACTCCTCCTTCCTACCCATATGAAATATCCAAAGGCGAAGGTGGAAAATATCCAAAACAAATCTCAAATGGGGACTTTCTTGTAGAAGTGTGGATTGATTTGTTGTAAGAATGTTGTATATATTCCATATCTTCATCCTAGGTCTTTAGAAGCTTCTAGTTGTATCCCCTCAAAAGTTGCACCAAATTCATGTTGACTACTTTTGTCTGCATGTGTGTTTGTGGATGGATGTTTAAGATCTCTTCAACTTTGTGTCCATCTTCTCCCACAATACAGTCTAGAATGCACTAAGAAATCTTGTATCCCTATCTGAAATGATGCTCCTTGGTATTCCAAAGTGCACTCAGACCTGTCCAAAGAACAAGGTTGATGCTTCTTGCCCACTGATGGTCTTTCTACAAGGCATATGAACACACATCTTGTTGAACCTGTCAACTACCACGAACAAGTAGTCATGTCCCTTCCTAGTTGTCAGTAAACCTGCCATAAATTCCATGGAAATTTTTTCCCATGGACGAGTAGGTAGAGGTAAGGGATGATATAGACCATGTTTCATGTTTCTAGGCTTGCTGGTACAACAAAGCATGTATCCTCTTATGAACCTAGCTACTTGATCTTGCATCTTGGGCCAATACACATACATGTGTAATTTAGACATGATCTTCCCTACACCAAAGTGCACTGCTACCTTAGAGGTGTGAGCCTCTCTAATAAGCTGCAATCTCTCACCTTTAGGAATACATAGCTTATCCATCCTATAGAGTAACACATCCTAGAGATGATATTCAACCGTGTTATCACCATTTTGCACATGACTCTGACTCTAAATTGTTTATACACCTCCTTGAATTCCTCATCTTTTGAATATCCCTCTCTGTATGCATCATGGGTGAATGTCTCCATGTGCATAAGGGTCCCTAAAGTTGTGATATTTGATGTGGGTTATCTTGAAAGTATGTCAACCAACTTGTTTGTATGTCCTTTATTATACTTTATTACCAAATGAAACTACTATAAAAAAACCTATCCACTTGTAATGCCTGGTCTATTGTAGCTTGCTTTAGGCCTACAAGTACTGTAAGAGCTGGTGAATTGTGTGGATTATTGTCTCCTTTCCCATCAAATAGTGTTTCCACTTATTAACAACTTTCACCGTGGGATATAGCTCCTTGTCATAGGTAGGGTAGTTAAGTATTGACTAATGAAATACTTTAGAATGGTAGGATACAAGTCTTCCTCCATGCATCAAGACAACTTCCATAACATACCCACTAGAATTTGTCTCCACTTCATAGGGTTGTTGCAAGTTTAGTAATGCCAAAACTGGTGCTTGTTTGATCTTCTTCTTTATCTCTTCGAAATCCCTTTTCTAACATTTTCCCCACTAGAAACTCTGCCACTTGCTGTTATGGTGTGGAGCAGTGTTGCTACCACTGAAAATGAGGCTATGAACTTCCTCAGGTAATGTGTTTCCCCATCGAAAATCCTGACCTCAAAAACATTAATAGGCATTGGCCATTTCATGATGGCCTCCATCTTGGAAGTATATGTCTTCAATTCTCCTCCACAAATCACATACCCCAGATACACCAAATACTGTTGCACAAACTCGCACTTCTTGAGATTTTCTATTGTTCGTGTTTCTTCAATGTTTCAAACACTTGCATCCAATTTTACATATGCTCCTCCAAGATAGCACTATATACTATTATATCATCCAAATAGATAATAACAAATGAATATATAAAATGGCACAATACATCATTCATTAATATCATAAATGTAGCTAGTGCATGACATAGGCCAAATGGCTTGACTAACTACTCATATAAACTTTGTCTGGTTTTGAAGGCGGTATTCCATGTATCTTCTTCTTTGACTCGAACTTGGTGATATCTAGACTTCAAGTCCAACTTGGTGAAATACTTTGCTTGTTACAGCTGATCTAGCAGATTGTCTATCCTAAGCAGGGGGTATTTGTTCTTGAGCATGATTGTGTTCAACACCCTGTAATCTATACACATCTCCCAAGTCTCATCCTTCTTCGGAACAATGATGATGGGTCACTGTTACACTTCATTTTGTCACCATGACAAATGATCATCAAATTGAATCTCACGTCATCCATCCAAGTGTCATGAAGCACTCCCTTGCAAATCAACAACTTATATACCTTGAATAAAGTGTAAATTCTGGGAAACATGGTCCATAAACCCACTTTTTGTCTCCTGCACAGTTTCACAGTTAGTTTCCATGCATACGCAGTTATTAACATTGATCCCTGCGTAGATGTGTGCTCTATCTGCCACTAAAAAGTGCACACATGACCCAATAAAAAGTAAAAATAAAAAAGTGAGATCTAGAAGCATTATTGGGCGAATCATTCCCAACAAAAAGCCTCGAACTCATGTTTATTCAAGCCTAACCTCGTTGATGGAGATAATCATCATTCTTCATGGATCCCTCATCCCTATTTTAGTGGATCTCATCCTTGGACTAAGGATCTCAAACTACTTCCTTTTGGCCTATTAATCAAGCAATCGATGGGGGAGTTGAGGGAGGTTTATAAGAGCAAGTTTATGCTAGAGAAATTAGGTTGGAAAGCTTATCATTCTTAGAGAGGATTGAGATCAATGGGAGGGGCTTCACAACATCAAGGCACAAATTTTATAGCTCATTTAGGTTTCTATAATTAATACAAACAAGCATTTATTCTCATTGCATTGTTTAACTGATTAATTGATGAATTTCATGGATGGTTTATGTTATTTCTATTTGTCCATTGGAATGATGTTTGTTACTAGTCTCCTTGATCACTAGTTTGAATTATTGAATTATTTATGTTGCATATGTCTTTGATTATTTGTTGTTTCCATGTGTGTAGGTATGGATTCAAGCATGGAGGAGCTGGACTAAAGTACAAAGGGGGGTCTTCATCAAGCATGTCATAATAAGGTATGAATTTCCTTTTCTTACCTTGTTAGCTTATGATTCAAGAAATGGTAGATTCATGGAAGGAATTAGCTTTATTGTTTGCCTGTTACTAGGTTTTGTTGGAAACCTAGGGATATTACTTATGTATGCACTTGCGATTAGTCCCCATAACAAATTGGTGACCATACTGGGGAGCATCATGTTCTCTTCCATCTCCTTGTTTTTTATTCTCGAACCTTTTTGATAGCTTTATCTGAGTCTTGACAAGTTAATGGTCTTTCATATTCTGTGATATGTTTGGATAAATTTTTATTTATTTTTTCTTTAAGTTTATCGACCTGTGTGTTTTCTATTCAAAAACAGAGCGCATATTTGTGCATATTACCTTTAGCGCTAGTGCGTATATGCATTGTACTATATTTTTTGCCTATGCATACTCCGATAATTTTTTAAAAATAGTTTTTCCTCTCATTAAAGTCTGAATTTTTGTTTTCTAAGGTTTCATTACTTGTCTATGCCTCTATTTAGTCTCCTATTTGATCGGGTGTTGTGAAGGATTTTTCTTGATATTTTTTTTCATTTTCAAGGACTGAAAGGTAGGGTTTATCAAGAATTAGTATTTTGATGAGATTTGCTTCCTATCCTGCGTTGAAAATAGAAGTTATTATTATTCCAGTACTAAAGTTTAATCAGAATTACACTTTGAGCATTGATTCATAACATTCATTCAAACATTTTCATTTTAAGGATTTCATTGCGTGTTTTGAATTTTATTTCCTTTGGTCATTGCTCAAACGTTTGCCTCACTTTATTAACAATTTTTGCATGTTTTTGCTTTCATTTTTGCAACAACAAAAAATCACCCTCAGTTGTCGGGGGAGGGGAGGCTGAATTGTGTCTGAGTGTTAATCGCCTTTGAGTGTCATTATTTTTTATCTTTGGAATTTTCACCCGATTTCCTTTACTTACACTTGATTGGTTCTTTAGTTCTATTAGTGAAGGGAAATAGCCTTGATTTTCTTTCGTTGATTTAGAATCATCTTGTGTTTATTTTGAAGAATTTTCTTGCATAGATTACATTTGCATAGTTTACTATCAAATTGTGCATAGATTACATTGGGTGGTTTACAACTTAGAGCTTTGAATTGCATTGAAAAATTAGAAGTGGTACATTTGGAGAATATTTTAAAGAAGAATCTCTTTACTTACTCTAGCTAGAATTCATCGAAATGAAGATAATACAAATTTCATATTTGATGAATTAGAGTTTTGAGTCAAGTCATAATACCATCAGTTTCAAGTCCATTTACCCTATTAGTAAATAACGGCTTAATAACACAGCGTTAATAAAAATCATCTATAATTTTTATTATTTGTAGGGCTCTTTCCACCTACAATAGATTAGGTTGTAAGGATTTGGAATAGGGAAGTGAGTAAAATTTCCAAAGCTATAGACATACATTAGAATCTTGTGATAGGGAGATAAATCTAGTTATTACAGTTTTGCTCTGGGAAGCTCCCCTTACAAAGGAGTCAAGCACAAGATCATATCAGACTTGGTGAAGTGATCGTACCCACTTGATTGGCTATGGTACAATGATTTACATGTATTACAAACGGTGCCAAAAGGTACTTGGGGTCAATTCAAAGTAAACATTCAATTAAAAATGTTGAGGAGCTTTCAAGGGGATTGAGTTTTGCTACTCTGCCCTTACGTGTACACCTGATCTGTGGCTATTACCCTAGGTTGAATTGTTGTAGTTGATAACCTTAGAGATCATAATATTTGGGATATTACCTAAGGTGACAAAAGAGGGAAGGTCCTGCTATACCTGGAATAGATGTTGACTAGACTCACTTCGAATTTTTGGAGGGTAACCTTCACTCAAGATGGAATAAGTGAAGTTACTTGCACCATATTTTTTTAATAAGCAGGTTGTCAATATAACTAGTTCCATCCACTCTATCATTATTCACTTTTCACTTTGATCTCTATGGCATTTGATTTTATTACCAACTAGTGATTTCGTTGTGAAAAGTTTGTTTGCATGGTTTGACTCCATATTTACTAGCATGTGCTATATGTTTGTTTTTTTCTTTTTTTTTATAAGACCTTAGGTGTGGATTGTGAATATAATTTAATTTTAGTAATAAAATCTTATTTAGATTGAATCTAATGGCTACCAATCCAGAAGTTACCAACCAAGGAATCCCCATTAATGAGAATCCAAGTCCTTTTCCCAATCTTGGAAATGTCGGTACTCCTTATATAACCAAATTGTCACTTCCATAATTTACAATAGGTTTACCTATATGTCTATTCTGTTAGGTAAACTTGACTCAAGATAAAGTCAAAGTTGACCAGGTTAAACAATGATGGTTTTGGGGCACATGGTATTGTGCACCCATAGTATTCTGGCCATGGTATTATATGTAATGGAGCTTATAAAAGGCTGGAAGGACTTCATTGTAATGCAAGACCTAGAGGTGAGCGATGAAGTCTCACTTGGTTGGATTGGCCGGGGTTTTGGCCAATGCTAATGAGAACTTATTAGGTTGGATTTTTCTGCGGATTTGGGGTTTTCCCGGATAAACATTTGTGTTTATGTGTTTATGGTTGTTGCTCCATATTCTTAACTTATCTAATTCCAAATACTCCAATTGTACTAGCTCAATCGACTTTTTCACCTCAACCGAGTTCACCATATCAACATCACCAACCTATTGTTGAACCTTTACCTTCTTCATCCAACATGTCCTCCTCTGTTTCTTCCTCTTCACTTGGTAAAAGCCTTGATGCCAGTAACCAGGTGACTAAGATGAAGAAGAAAGGGAAGAAGAATAAGAATCAATATAAGAAAGTAGTCAACTAACCAACCATGTTTGTAAGTATTGATAACATTAAGGAAACTTCCGGTATGCATCGTAAGCCCAAATACCCTTGCAAGCTTTGTAAGGGTGACCACTTCCTTATCAATTTTCCTAGTATTCCTAAGGTTTTGGAAGTATGGTCAAATAATTCTCATCAACTTACTATTGATCCATCAACCATTGATTCTCAGATTCTAAGGAAAAAGGTTAAAGTTAGGTTTCCTTGTAGGTTATGCAAAGAGACTCATCATAGTCACCTTTTCCCTCACATGGGTGAATCCTCAAAATTGTTGGAAAAACTTATTGTTTCACAACAAAAACTTCCAACTAATTACCACAAAATTTCTCCCCAACTACCGTCAGTTGAAAAAGTGATTGATCTAAATACAAGTACAGTCAATCCCACTCTTCCATTGGAGAGTGAAACATGTATCACTCAGGTTGATGGATCATTTGTTGATCAAGTGGTCAAATCGATTCCATGTTCGGTCGATCCCACCGTCTCTTTAGAGAGTGAACTTCATAGAACTCAAGATCTCCATGTTTCCTTAGATTCTTCTACACATGGGGGCATTTAATTTGTTTCTTTTGAACCCCATCCAAGTAATGAGTCTATTTATTTTTATTGGAGTAGACTAACAAAACTTCATCTTCCTTCTTCCACCCCTTTCCAAATCATTGTGAAGGCGTATGGTAAGAATGTGCATCACGCAAATGTACATGAAGGTGCTTCTGTCAATATTTTATCCTCGACCGCTTGACAAGCTTTGGGTTCCCCTCAACTTGTGCATGTTACACAAAATATTTGGCTTTTAACAGAACCATTATGTTGACGGTGTTGGACCCGCCAACATTCATGGGATCACCCCTGTATGAAGTCCCAACTAGACCTCACACGTTTGGTGTGGGAGTCCCATCTGGTATGATGGCCTGGCTTCCATTTTCTTAAGGATTTGCCTCAACTCTTGCTTATCAGCACAAGAGAGTGGTCTACTTTGTCTTCAAGAAGTGATGTTTGCATGCTTGGTGAATGCTAGTGTACTTGTGTCAATGGTTCTTTCACCGTAGAGGGAGAGGGTGGGAGTGAGTCCTAAGTCGATTGGGATGAAGTCCCAACTCAGCTAGGAACACACAACACAACAAGATGTGCACAACTTCCGGAGGAGCAGTCCACACGGATGCGGTAGTCACAACATGAAAGGTAAGATAACACATACAACACTCAGCGGATGAGTCTACATGAGTGTAATGCTTGTAACATCAATTTTTATGTGAAAGGTTTTTCCGTTGTCCCGGGGGGTATCCACCATGGGCAAGACAACATTAACAGCATATACAACATATTTTCATTAACATATTATGTATTACAACAATTGAAATAAGTTCAAGTGTTCAACATAGGTTAAAGCAACATGCATTACAAGTGTTCTATATTAGTTTTATAACAGTTACAATACATGTGAGAAAACGTGATGGCCTATTAGCAGGCTTCTGAATTAAGCGAAAGTTCCAAGACACATTGTTATACCATACATTGCTAACCCTGAGCACGAGGCGTTGGAGCCACTACTTACTCCTCAAAGAAAATATTATAGACTCTCTTGGCTATGAGGGAAGAGCTGAGGTGAAAATTCCTTTGCATGTACAAATGAGGGGGTATTTATAGCCAAGTGTGAAACTGACCCTTGTGGTTGTTCAAATACCCTCGTGACTGTTTGACTTCCATAACTTTTCAACTTTACATGACTATTTGTTTAACAAGTGGGTCTCTTAGACTTCAATGTTACATTACATTGATTTGACAACATGGCCCACAATGGATATGTGGACAACATGACTCATGACATGACTCGACATGACAGTGATGGTACATTCATGCTACTATTGGAGTGCATGTCGAGCTGCAGTGTTGTTGGGTGATGGATGTCTTCATGGTGTGTCACAGCTTCACCTCTACATGGAAAAGTTTGCAGAGTCTTCGATGGTCGTTGATTCACTTGATGTTGCTTTGGCCCATTGCTCCTTGCTTGTATGTTGGAAGTCTTGATAGGTTCATCTGTTTGCAAAAGGCGCATGTTTGTCCGTTCATCCATCCATGAGCACATCTTGCATGTTTTCTCGTCCATCCGTCCGCAAACACATCTTTTCATGATCATCCATTCGTGAGCACATCTCTTTGCATGCATCGTTTGTTCGTCCGTTGGTGAGCCTGTCCTTCTGCATGTGCTCCCTTCGTTCATCCCATTCGTCGTTGCACCATGTTTGTTGTTGTACCTGTACCTATAGTCACTCATGATGAGACAACATCAACTCCAAAAACCCCCTAGTCTACCATGACACATGATCATTTCGGATGCAGGTGACCAGGAGAGGTAGCAAGGTTGGGAGGTTGGATGATGGCTCTGGGCACTGCAAGTGAAAATTGTGCAAGAGTCACTGGGTGATGAAAATGGGCGATCCAAGTCAATAGTGACCATCCGCTAGAAGGCAAAACTGTGCAAATTTCAGGAGGGACAGTCTAGGATGCAGGAAGGTAAGGCAAATAGAATCTGCTCATTTTCCAGAACGACCAGGTAGCAAGAGCTTGACAACAAAATTTTCCCAATTTTATGGAGGAACAGGTCGGGCTACATGGAGGATCAGCAGGCAGAAACTGCACAGTTGTTTGGAGGAACTGGCCAGGAGCCTGGTAGCCAAAACTGCGTAATTCCTAGAGGGAACTAGCAGCTAGCTATTGAGTCACTGGCAACAGAAACTATGCAATTCCCAAGGGGGATTGGCAGCGAGTTGTCGGGAGCTTGGCAGCAGAAACTGCACAATTCCTGGAGGGAATTATTAGTCTGTTGTTGGGCGCTGATGGCGAGAGAAACTGCACTGAGGATGGGAGGTCGGCCCACTAATCATATTTGTGCAATTTCTGAGTTGAGCAGATTGTTGGGCAGCATAAGTCCTGCTCATGAAAATTGCGCAATTCCCTAGATGAGCATCCGGTTGACTGTCGGGAGGACTAACTGGGAAAATTGCGCAATTTTCTGAGGGAGACAAGGACGGACACTTGGTGTGTCCAGCCTATCTACGCAATTTCCTCTATCAACAGAGCGGGCAAGGTCAATAGCCTCTGTGCAATTTTTGAGGGGAGTTGGTCCAGCGGTGGCTGTTAGGTCTGACTCTCCGGGCAGCCAGCATGAAAGTTGATTGGATCGCTTGCGATCAACGTAATATGAAAAGACTTCCTTGGTGCTTCTGCTTTGTTCTGGGTGACATTCGATCGAGTCGATGGCAGGGTGATGGTTTGGCTATCAGAGGGGAGTCTGTTCATCATAACTTCAACAAAATTACTAATTGTGTGAATGAATGAAAGATGCAAGTGTGATCTTACAACACACACCCTCATGACTTCACGACGAGATGACTCAAACCAAGCAAACACACATGTTCAACATGACTGACCGATGGTGCAAGTGACAAGCGCGACACTCATGATTGATCATTAATTGACCGTGATGACACTTGTGCGACAGTAAATGTGACTTCGTGTGTGACTGTGCCAGATGCTTTCATCGTGAACATAACATGTACACACGAAGCGAAGACCTTGAGCATAACTAGAACATGGTCGCAAGCATGACTTTGACATCAACATGTAAGACTTGGTGAAATGAAAAAGTAAGGCTAATGCTAAGACTCACACGAGCTCATGAAGTGAACCCGAGTGTGTGTAGCCATCAAGCGAAACTCTCAAGGGAGGCTCCAACAATTGGGTGCAGGCCAAAATTTTGAAGGGTGGTTGTAGCCACTACAACACATTTGTGAGACTTTAGGGATCTTTCCTTAGTTACCTATTACTCTGGAAAGTAAAATTGTTTGTATTGATCTTATGGTAGTCCAAGGTCCCTTAGATTTAAATTTTCTCCTTGGGCGAGACTATGTCTATGCCATGGAAGTTGTCATATCGACACTCTTTCGTGTGATTTCTTTTCCTCACAATGGAAACATTGTGACTATTGACCAACTTTCACCCATTGATATTGATTTTACTACCAGCCATACCAACCATTCGACATCCCTGAATATATCCTTACATGCAAGTGGTATCCATCCCGCCACAAGTTAATTATGTGGCAACAACTCCCATGTCGGTTATGTATGCAAGTGAGCCTCTCATTGTTTGTTTGACTTCTTATGACTTAGATTCGGTAATTTACATAGGAAACCTTCTGGGGGAATTTGAAATGGATTTGCTTACCCCTTTTCATTCTCTTCACATGCATTCCTTCCAGAGAGCTATTCTTCCTTCTAATGAAGATCTCTTGGAGGCTATGGTTGAGAATGATCCCTTGGGATGTGTTTCTTCTAAATGGAAGCCATGACCCAATTTACGTGACGATGATTCTTTTACTGTGTCAACCTCATTAAAAAATGAAACAAGTCCTCATGAGGATGATTCTTTTACTGTGTCAACCTCGTTAAAAAATGAAACAAGGTTCCATGAGGATAGTTCTTTTATTTTGTCAACCTCATTAAAAAATGAAAAAGTACCCATGAGCATAGTTATTTTCCTATGTCAAACTCGTTAAAAAATGAAACGGATCCTTCCCTAATTGAGTTGATTCTTTCACTTGATCTCGTAAATGGAACTTCATTTCATCTGCCTATTAGTAACCAGTAGTCTACTTAGGTGGATCAAACGAAATTTGGGGGGCACGTGCCCTTGCAGTCATTATGTTGGTCGCATGAAAATTACTTTCAAGCACAGTTTCCTTTTTGTTTCAATCTTGTGTAAAAATGAAACCAATTTCAAGCATAGTTTTTCTTTGTTTCAAGATTGTATAAAAAATTAAACCTACCTTGTTAGAAAATTATATATTACGGAGCAATGGAACACATAAAATATTGCAGAAATATAAACACAGAAAACGCAC
>APFE030716917.1:102998-122589 GCA_000404065.3 Pinus taeda | reverse complement strand
GGAGCGAACAATCCACGTCAAAATTCCTTCTAGAAACATCTAGAATTAACCCAAAGTGAGTTTTTTAGGATAAACTTGTGCCTTTTTGACTTTTACAGGGGTACGCACCCACCCCTTCACAGACAGAGCATGCAGATACGTAGGTAATATGAACAAAGGGTGCGGACCCGCAGGCAAAAGTGAGAGAAACTGCGAACCAGAGTAATATTGATTTTCAATGTCTTTCTCTCATTTGAAAAGCTTGACATGAAGAGCTAAGGTTTGAGACTTGGTTAGGAGGACAGTATAAG
The DNA here is from genome assembly GCA_000404065.3 of Pinus taeda. Taxonomy (NCBI): domain Eukaryota; kingdom Viridiplantae; phylum Streptophyta; class Pinopsida; order Pinales; family Pinaceae; genus Pinus; species Pinus taeda. The sequence goes on along the minus strand of APFE030716917.1, from coordinate 122,299 downwards.
TGATGATAGACCCATACTGACCGCAAATAGTCATGGTGACGATATTTTTGTGTAACAATATTGAACATTTTGATCATGGATGTCGTGATCTTTTCATCAATTCATCTAATCATGACTATGTTGTTTCTGTTGTTGATATTTCCAATCCATCAGTTTTTTATGATCTACCATGTGATGCCTTGGAACCACTGCAAGTTGTCAAGGCACTTCAGCCCGTGTTGATGATTATGTTAGGTTCTCGTAGCCTTGATGCTAGTTGTAATCATGGTTATGATAGTGATTTATTTCTCAAGGATATTCATCATTTGATCATGCAAATTGAAAATCAATCTTTTTCACAATCTTCACATCCTCCATTTGTTTTTCATAATCTTATCGTTCAACCATTGGAGGAACCATACCTAGAAAGCTCATTTGTGAAACATATGTTTTTCACTTTCTTTATTTTTAATGAGTTTACAAGTTCAAAATAATTCTTTCACATGTCATCTTGTTGTGATGTGTACAAACACGTTCATGCATCTACAAAGTGTTTTGCATGTGCTTTCTTGTTGTATTTTTTTGTGTGCATTTTCACTCTTCGAATGTTGCAGCATTAATCGATGTATCTTTCTTGTCTAATGCTACTCTTGAATACATTTCTTACTCTGTATTCCCTTGCCCATATAGGCCAGTGTAATCATCTGTGGTTACATTGGAAGTTTCCTTTTATGTAAGTGTGACCTATTCTTGGTTAGTTTAGGAGTAGGAGTAGTTTGATTTTTTATTTGTTTTGTTTTGGTTTAATTTAATTTATTCCATGCTCTTTTCTTTCTTTTTGTTGTAGGATAGCTTTCACATGAGACCATGTTTGGTTCCCGAAGAAAGCATGGTAAAGTTGAGGAGGAAATTATGCTACTATCAATGCTTGGTTGTCTGTTTATTCCCTCTCTTTGCATGGATCTTTCACCTTTTAGTCGATGCTACCCTAATGGAAAATATATTTTTTCTCAGAGAGAACCATGGTTGAATCACGATGATTAATGTATAACTAGTACACTTAGCTCTAATCGATTTTATAATTGTGTGGTTTTCTCTTGACAACAAGGTAGTAGAGTAAGGAGGGGAGGATACTTTAACAAGTGAAATGTATTCCAGAGGTGTATAAATATCCTTCTATGAAGGGACAACCTCTTCTACTCTCAAAAAGTTGGGATCCCTCTTCCACCACATTAAATCAATAAGTTACTATGCACAATTCTATGAACAAAAAAAAACAAAAAATAAAAGGTGAAAGAAGAGAAAGGCTTCCTGCGTAGGGAGGTGAAGAAAGAAACTTTGCTAGGGTATTGCCCGGGCTCATTGGAAGTGAAGCAATGTTTGTGTTCTTGAAGTGACTCCATCGAGGCACTATATAGGCTTGTTAGCAATGGAGAAAAACCATAGATGAAAACCAAGACTCTGGAAATCCTTTTTCACTTGTGTATCTATATACTCCTTGTTCCCAATCGAAACAACCGAGTTTGACTTGCCTTTGTCAGTGTGTCGCCGATGAAGAGAATGGTAGGGACTATATATTTTACTTAAGCTAATGAAAGAAGCTATGGTGATCAATGAATTGAATAATACTTCTTGAAGAGATACACAAATTTTACATGAAGTAAGATCCATTCAGAGAGATGGATTTCTACCAGTGTGTCCCCAAGTGTTGTAGTTGCTACAACCACCCTCCAAAATTTTTCCCATGAATTGATTTTGGAGCCTTCATTTTGTCCACAGGAGTTCATCATTCACTATTGTCAAGTATTCATGTTATGATCAAGAATTATCTTTTCATTTTTTTCTTTTGATGTCATGTTTTGATTCTGACATGAACCTTTTCAAACACAAGTTATCTTTTGTCCTAACCTTGCAACATTGTCAGTCTTGCCTCTAGAAATTGCGCAATCTTCAAAGAAAGGCCAGACTTGACAATCTAAATTGTGCATTCTAGATAGGAAAGATAGTCTAGAGCTCATAAGATGCGCAATTTTGGGAGACAACCTGACCTTAAGCTCAGAAATTGTGCAAAGCTTCCCTTGCTCTCAGAAACTACACAATTCACTGAGTCAAGGAATTTCCCAGTCCCTTGTGGTTGGGAATTGCGTAATACTTCTTGGCAGTGTGAATATTTGGTTTCCCAAAAAAAAAAAAAAAAAAAAATCACTAGAAATATGGAGTGATCAATTAGTTTCTCGAAGAGTGGCACAAGTTGTTATTTTTGGACTTTCGAGTAAGTGTCATTTTTTCCTTGATTTTAGGCATCTGTGTCATAAACCCTAATCATCCTAGATCTATATAATAGCCAACCCTATATATCATTTTCACATTCAATCTTGGATATCTAACCTTCTTATGTAGATCAAGGAGCCTTCGATGGAGTTTGCAGCACTTTTTCGAGTGAGTGTTTATTTTGTCGTTTTTGTCGCTTTTACTGTCGCTTTTTATCATTTTTCTTCTATGAGTGTTGTTTTGCTGGTTTATTTTCATGGTTTTTGTTGTTTTAACTTAAATTATCTTTTACAAGTGTTGGTTTAGTCTGTTGTTTTCCTTTTACAAGTGTTGCATCAACTTTCTTGTTTTTTCCAATTAGCGGTCATCGTTTCGATGACTCCTTGTGCATGTTTTTTTTCACTTTTGCATCTTGAGTTTCTACACTTGCTTCTTAATTATATATATTTCCTTAGTTGGAACTACATTGTAACTTGCACCATTACTCAGATCTCCCACTTTCCCACCATGTTTTTTGGCAAATCTTCCTTTCACTTGGCCAATAGTTTCCTTGCCAACTGGGCATTGCGCAAGTCTCCAAGGCTCAAGCCTCATGCTTGGTCTTTGAGACTAAGCAATGTGTAGTCCCTAGTTTTCCCAACTATGCATTGCACAGTTCCATGTCTCAAGCATCATCCTTGGCCACTGAGACTGTGCAATGCACACTCTCTCCCTTAATCTTCCCAGGTTGAGACTACGCATTGTGCAATATCAAGCCTCAAGATGCTCCTATGGTTAGTGAGATTGCATAATGCATAGCTCATGAAGCTAGTCTCTTCCCCGAGCTCAGGAATTATGTAGTTTTCACTCTCAGTCTTGTGGTTGTTGCCTTGATCTTGCTTTGTGAGCCAGTTTGCTAAAGTTAATTTATGTCTGTCGTGAGTGCATTTTCTTCCTACAAGTATTGCAGTTGTTGAGAACTTCTCTTGATCAGTTATTTTCATGATGGCCTCTAAGAGATCTGCATCAAAGGAAAGTATAGAAAGAAGCACTGGGGAGGTAGTTGAGATTACTCCAGTGAACTTACCAGTGTTCTCAGATACTCAATTTTTCATAGAGAAAGAGTCATACACCACATGGTAGAAAGTGAATAAAGAATTCTCAACAAGAAGCTTCAAAGAATATCTTGAAGACCGACAAGTGTATATCAATTTCCAAAGGTCATGGTTACACAATATTTCATGCAGCTACCCAAATTTCACATTTATAAACATTTTCAGCTAGATACTATCTCATACATATGAAAATACTACGACTCTTAGCAATGCTAGTGGAAAAAGGCCACAAGGGCTTCATTAGGGAGAAATACCATACCATGTTCATTCATATTGGGGGATATATCTTGAGGAAGAAATGACATAAAATATTGCTCATATAATAGGGGGTAAAGGTTTTTTATATTTTCAGGCATAAAAAATGGAGCTCAAAGTTATGAAAAAGGTATAAAGGGGTATAGGAAATGTGAATGAAAAAAAGGATAGCTACAATATCTAGTGAAAGTAGGGTTTTTTTTAATTGAGAACTTTTATTGGGTTTGTATTGGTAGTGTATTAAATAATGTAATTTTTAGAGGTATTTACAAATATTTATTCAAATTAACGGTATTTTTTAGTATTCCATGAAGACATGTGATATGTCAGAGGTTCATTGAGTGAAGATCCCGTGACAAATTTTTCCTATTTCATGGAACCAAATTACCATAATATGTATCATTTGACAATGCCTCTAAAACACATAGACATAATATCTTCAGTTCACAACACAGTCCCCCAATGTGACTATACTTCGTAATCCACATGACCCACATAGGGCTTCTTCACATGCATCAACATTGTATCCAACACAGAACAACTTTAACTCATTGTCTCAATAATGCCTAACAACAAGACCTGATAGAAAATCTCATACCTTCAAACTACACAACTTAATCCACAAAAAAAATTGTGCACTTCTGCTGTGTTCCAGTGAAGGTCATAGCCCCATGTTTTTCACAAAGCCTTTCATCCATGCTCAACTCTCTTCAGTGGGCATAGTGTTGGAAACACTCCTATATGCCAACACTCCATACGAAACTCTCTACGATCTATGCCACACGGGCATCATGGTTAACACAACCCTCTACTGCGAACACTCGGTTGTAGACACTCCTATCTGCGAACATTCCATTGAAAACTCTCTGTGCCACATAGGCGTCATGGCTGGCACAACCCTCTTCAACGGACACCCAGTTGTAGACACTCCTATCTGCCAATACTCCACTAAAAACTATATGTGCCAGATAGGTGTCACGGTTGACATAATCCTATTTAACGGACACTTTGTTGCAGACACTCTTATCTACCAACACTCCACTGGAAACTACCTGTGGCACATTGACATCATAGTCGACACAACCCTCTTCAATGAACACTCAATTGTAGATACTCCTATCTGCCAACACTCCACTGGAAACTATATGCACCACACAGGTGTTACGGTCAACATAACCTTCTCAGTGGACACTCTACTGCAGACATTCCTATCTACCAACACCAATGGAAACTCTCTGCGATCTACGCCACACAGGCATCACAGTTGACACAACCTTATTCAGCCAACACTCCACTAGAAACTCTCACCACACAAGTGTCACGGTCAGCACAACCTTCTTCATTGGACACTTGATTACAAACACTCCTATCTACCAACACTCCACTAGAAATTCTTTCTGATATATGTCACTCTTCAGGCTCCTCAATTCACATAGCCCATAAGCTCGATACTCTGCCACACTTGGAACCTCAAGACAAACACTTGGCTCACACTTAATAGCCTCACAACAACTCACAACCTAAGTTGTGAGAACACTGAACGAAACAACTTTACTGGCATACAACGCTACAGGTTCACAAAAAAAGGGGATGCTATCTTCTATGAGCAAAGATTCAGCACCAGATCTCGAAGTCCTCCTCATACGTTGCCACACCTCATCAGGATTATGCACTAGATCGCACACTGCAATTGAACATCTACCCGGATTCAAATTACACCAATTCTCTATAGTATTTGCCGCTATTTTTATAATAAAAAATTGGCGTGAAAACTAAAGATGAAATCATCAACCAATTTATCAATCTCTTCATCCAAATCAACCACACCTTAATTAATTCTCTTCAAAATGAAAGTGGAGACAAGGTTAGAGCTACGAGTTCAACTATTCATACATCAATAATTTGTAAACTAAGTGCTCCTAGAAAGCATCTCCTCATATTGTCGATATGATCGTTGTTTCTCGAATCAGAAACTCACGTGAAAACTAGTGATGAAGAGATCAAGAATATGAATGCTCAGCTCACTCACTTCCATAATCATATTGGTCCCCATCAACCTGTATTCCTCTTTGGGTAGTTTTTTGAAGGCATTATCTCAATCAACTGCCATTTCGTGGGGTCTACCCTTGCCAGACACATATCTCCTTCCCCCCCTGGATTTTGTGTAGATTTAACTCTTCGACATTGACATCATGATTTGCTAAACCGAATCCTCAAAAAACTCTCTGGTGCACATGTAATCACCACTGTGCAATGCCCACTTCTCTGGGAAGCTCAATCCAAAACATATGCTTCTTCAAGCGATACTGGCTCCTCACAATAAGATTTCACTGTCATCTCACGATCTCTGCATAATGGTCAACTCTCTAGCATCATCTGATCCAAGTCGCAAAACCCAACCATTGTCTCTACCACCACACCACTCAGTGTATATCCAGCTCTCTGTGGCTTCTCAGTACCACCCACGTCAATTCTCACGTTGGCCTTAGTGATCCATCACAAATGAAACTTACAAGCTGGCTCGATCTATTGATCTCTTTGTCACACCATACATAATGATCAAGAGTTGTAGCTACCTCAAGCTACGAATATCCTCAGCACAATAGGTGTCATGCCCCTACTCTGGTGGTAGCCTTTCAACTAAACATAAGCGGGTGTGACACCACTACACTCTTTCTTTTCACCAATACTTGAATGTATGGACTACACCTAACTCTCAACACTTAGTCAATTTTCCAATTCTTCAAGTGTTATATCGTAGTGAAAATAAACATCAAGTATTGCTCAGTAGTTGATTTGTATTGAGAATTTTCTTTTAAAGCCTCTCATTGTATATATTCACAGGGAAAAATGAGAAAAGGTGGAAGGAGAAGGTGAGAAAGACCAATTTTGTATATTTTTTCAATTAATGACAAGTACAGTTGCAGCAATACTTTGTTTTAACCTAAGATTCGTTTTTGGTTTCAGTACCATCCTATCATGCTTTCATATTGTTATCAGTTTTAATATCTTATTTGATTAATTGGAATTCAATGGTATATTGCTCCAACTTCCTTCAAATTGTTGTGTTTTACTATAAATATTTACTTCACACCAGTTTAAAGCCAAAAATCCTCAGCTTCCATGAAAACAATGTTGTTTGTAATTGATTTTCTTTAATTGGCCCCATGCCTAATGGTGGTTGTCATCACACTCTTTCACCTACAAAATCACACAAAAATCTAGAGTTAGTCATCTATAATTGAGTTTTATCTAGAACATCATATTGTTTTCTTTGAGAGAGCCCTCTCATGCTAGAAGGGCTAAATTCTAGCTACAAGTGGTTTGAGATAGTTACTCTTGGTTGGAGGTTGACACAACCCAGTCTGTCTAACCTAGTGATAACAATTTGGTGCATCTTTCAGGAGCCGAAAAGCTTCTTTTCTTGGATTTTCTTGAGTCTCTTCATTATGATTCCTGAGGGTAATAGGAAACTGGAGTTTTCTGAAGGTTGTGATATTACCCTAGTGACTCCACTGCTTGAAGATTAGTAGCTTGAAGAAGTTTCAAGATGAGTTCTACTACAAGAAAAAATGTCAATATGCTCCTATGGATCGGTCTCACATCTATGGTTTTCAAAATCCTATGCCTTGTGTTGATTGGTTAACCCATCTTCCCATGTACAAAGATGAAAAGAAAGATGATGTTGTTCTGCATTTTGTTAGATTTCATATGAATGTATGTAGACTGAGGGTTGAGCTTCTTGAGGATTATCTAATGGATATGTTTATGTCTACACTAGAAGACAAAATAGAGTATGGTATGAAGGGGCGCCATCAAGAGGCTTGTGTTTTCTTAAATATTTCCATAGAATATTATTTAGAAATTATGGGAAGTCTCATACTTCCTTAACATTGTTTCAAGGTTGTTGTAATTTTTGTAAGGGTTTCATTCAATATCTTGAAATTATCAATAATGATGTAGAATGTATGGATGAGGAGATGTTAGAGGCACTTTATGAATTTTCTTCTCAAGCTAGTTGTCATGATGATCAAGAAATTTTCCAACAAGCAAATGTCTTTTCTTTAGTTCAAAATGAAATGGATCAACAATTTGACAACCTATTCATATTACATGAAATCCATGAGGATTTGCAACCTTTTCAATCTATAAGTAGTCAAAGGTATGAACCAAATCATTCAAATTGGTTTTTAGCCCATTCTGTTTCTAAGGTTTTATGTCAAGAAGAAACTCCTCAAGATCAGGTTGTTGAAAATACATGCATGAAAATTCTGAACAATGAGGTAACATATGATGAAAGTTGTCTACCTAGACAAGAAATTTTCTCCATTGAAAATCATAATGATGTTGTCCCGGTTAAAGTGCTTGAAAGTTCACTTTTAGGTAAACCCGAGCTACACGAAGAGTTGAATATATAGGTTTTACCTATTCTATTTTGGAATCATCAAAGTGACATGGATGATATGCATAAAGTTGTTTGTATAGGAGCTATTAGTGTTCAGAATCAAGATGACATTCCTCAAGCAAAACTACCAAAGGTTATATTTGATTTGTTTGATAAGAAAAAGATTTGTTTTGATACACACAATATGGATATCATGTTTGAAGATGTTCAAGGATGCATGGATGGTTTTGTTGATTTACATGAAAGCGAAGACAAATCTATTGATGTCTTTTTATCTGCTGATGTTCTTGGAATTGAAGACATGGGACAAAAGAAGGCATTAGTTATGAATAAATTTAGCCCTCATGGTTTTATATATCAAGAAGAGGTGATTTTTCATGATTATCAAAATGCTTTGGTAAATCTTTTCGAGTCATCAATGAAGGTGAAGTTTCTTTAATTTATAAGCTTAGGTGATGGATTCAATTTTTATTTTGAGTTTTCGATAGATGTGTTGTAAGATGAATTATTTTTGATAAGTCAGTTTTTATTTATAAAAGAGGGTATGAAAAAATAAAGAAAAAATAGAAAATATGAAAAAATAGACAATAAAAAATAGATGAAATGGAACCCCATCAAAAGAAAATCAAAAGATTTGTATAACTGTGCTTGTTTAAATTCCACTTCATGAATACATTCCATTTGTAATAAATAAAGGTCTCTGTGCAACTTGTTTTTATGCCACAACCATTTCTTCTTATCTGAATCAAATTGTTTAATCTTGATTAGATAATTTAAATTTTTGTTCTAGATTTGAGAATAAGTTCAACCAAATACTTTAACCTTGGCTGAAAATTAGAAATTAGGATAAATTAGGACAAATAAAAGGCCCAATATGTTTAAAAATTGGTCTAAAGTTATATTAGATTAGGTTTAGATTAGTCAAATATTTTTAAAAGGGCAGCTAGTCTAAAGGTGCCCTAGTTAGATTAATTTTTCATTAGTGTTTAATTATGTCGTTAAAAGGGTGATTAATTGTTGTAAATAAATATGTTTATAACTATTTTCAACCAAAGTCATATATGACAAAATTGTTTTTTCGACAAGTGATAAAGTTTGGGCAAGAATCGACGGTCATTGGCCTCCTTGCCTAGATCAATGATGGGGAAACCTCTTTGCACCCCCTCGCCATGAAACGATATAAGGGTAAGGGAGGGGTGAAAAAAATGGTTTTTCCTGCACGAGCCCCTCGCATATGTATCGTCTCCTTAACGCTTTACACCCCCCTCACTCCATACCACTTACCACTACCTCCCCGCCTCCGAAATCCGCCATTCACACTTCCCATGCTTCCCGATATCGCGCCAACAGTTTATCTTCCCATGCCATCTGCCTCCAATCGCTCCATGCCACATTCCCTCAACCATTATCACCTATCCATTCCAGAGTATCTATTGCCTCCATTAATTTCCTCACGTTGCTAATTTTTCCTCCCGTCACTACATTTATTTCCAAAATAGTCAATCAACAAGGACCTACACTATAATGGTAAACTTAACTCACTGTTAAATAGTCTTTTGCCCTGTTACATTGGCCTTTCTTCAACTGTTCTAGCACTATTTTCTTTCACTGTTTCGCCCACTGTTCATATTTTTTATAGATTCTTTGTCGAACTGAGCCTGTAATTATAGGCATCCTCTTATCCTACCTCTGAACTTTTATTCCATTCACCATTTCGTTCTGATACCATGGCTCCAAAGAAAAAGGACAATCTCTTCCAGCTCCTCTACAACACAAGAACCCCCAAAGGCTTCTCATGCCTTAGACCTAGACCATATCCCATTAGCCGATCAATACTTTAAAATTGTAGACATCGAATGTGAATTCCACATGTTCGAAATGCACAATTAACTAGAGCAGGCATACTTTGATTCTGAGGTTGAAATAAACATGTGGTAATCCAATCTACCTCTGTATATGTTTCCTTAGACTTATTCCTTTCCTGATTTAGTTATCTTGTGCCAATCCAAGTACAATCCTTTACAGAGAACAATGGTAGCTCAGAATTGGAGAATTGAGACATTTGTAAGACCAGATTAGCTAGTTTAGATGTAGATGCTATATTGAAACAGATGGGTTTACAACCCAGGTTCACTTGGTCTTATGATCCCTTCAACATTATTTTATACTTTAGGTTGGAACTCAAAACCACTCCTTATAATCATACACCTAGGTCAGAGATTGAGAAGTTTAGAAATCAAGAATAGTGGGAAGAGAATACTCTTCAAGAAGCAGAAGAATAGGTTTTACCTCCTACTCTTAAGACTCCTACTTCTCAAAATAAGCATGACAAAAGGCCTAGGGAATGATCATCATTATCGGCAATTGGAGAAAAGGAATTCATCCACTATCAGAAGAAATCAAGGACTGAATCAAAGGGTAGTACAACTACTACTACCCAAGGTCAAAAGGAGCCTATTATCATCAATTTGGAAGATTCATAGGTATTTGTAGGGACAGAGGAACCTGTAATTACTACTCAATCTTCCTCTTCAAACTCATAGAATTTGCTAGAAATTACTCAATCTACAGGAGAAAGTGAAACAAAGGAGTCAAATGTCTTCACTAATCTCCTCAAAATCAAACAGAAGAATGAAGCTTTAAAAGATAATGTTTATGCATAGTTTTGGAAGAAAACTTCCACATCACAGCACAGGTTGTTAACAACATTTTACAGCAAGAAGGGAATAATGCAAATGGCTTTTTTGCAAGATCAAGTGCCCCTTCCTAAAGGTTCTTCTGATTACAAGAAAACTGTATTTACATTTGATGCTAATCAGATACATCCAATTAATCAAATGGACATGCATGGGAAGTCTGGTGAGATGTTGTTCTCTACCATGACCAACACTATTATGGCATTATGAAAGCTTAAAATCGATCTATCAAATGTGCAGTCACAATTAAATATTGAGGAAATATCATCTCTAGCTAAAGATAACAGGGTTAAGTCATTGGAGGAATAAGTAATTAAAATTGGATATGACCCTACTGATGTCAAAGTTGCTGAAGATATTATTAGGAGAAAGAACACAAATATAGAATCATTGAGAAAACAGTTGAAACTACCTTCTACAGAGGACCACTAGACCAAGGAGATAGCATAAACTGAACAACACAAGGAAGAAATGAGCAAATAGATAATTGAGTAAAATGTACAGATAAAAACTATGGAGGAGTAGATTGAGAAATTGCTTAAGGAAAATGAGCAATTTACTTAGTTAGCTATAGCTCCCATCACAACTATTCCTATTGTAGTGTCTAGAACAGTAGGGGAATCTACATTAGCCACATGGGAATCTACATCGACAGTAGAGGATTTAAACAAACTCTCATAGGAGCTCACTCACCAAAAGCAAGATATTGAAAGACTTCATAAGAAATTCCAGAATTTGGAAGCTTAGAAAATAAAGAATGATAGTTTGTATGTTGAGGAAATGCAGAAAACACACAGGTTGAACATAAGAATTGAAGAGTTGAAAAGTCATCCATCGATGACTAAAACCTTAGCCCAAGCCAAGGAAAGCATATGGGTAGATATCAGTCAGACCATAATTTAAGTATGACCTTCCATTCATATCATTTTTTATTAGGAGGAACTCATAAATAGATGTCAGGTAGCCATTGATGAAGTCAAGCAGCTTCTTAAATATAAACCAAGTGAGGCTTCATACATGATCAGAGTTCTTAACTCAAAAACTAGGGTTGAGTTGGAGCAGATTCAAATTCTAGATAGAACATAAACCATATTGGAAATAAATAAGGTGTTGCAAAAAAATAACTTGATGACTCAGTTAGATACTAAGTGCCAAACCTTGAAGACTTATGTCCAAAGGTTTCATTTTAAATTTAATTTACTGAATCGGAGAGGACTGCCAGGATTACTGGCCCCAAATGACAGGTTGATCAGTCTGGAATAATACCACCAAAAGATTTATACCATAGCCACTGATAAATAAAACTTTGCAGGTATAAAGGGGCATATTACAAGGAAACAAGCATTAGAAGCTTTAGATTTTGATTTGACTATTAAGCATGAAATTAAACATCTTTCTGTAAATAATCCCACTTTTGAGAAATACACTAAGGTTGATGAAGTTTACAGAAAATTGGTAAATATTTCCATACCTAGTGAAGACCAATGGGATCACTTGTGTGAAGTTATTATGTAACTTTCATCAACAACTAAAGGACAGCTGGGAAGCACTTTTTGGGGACCCCGTCATCAATAGTTTCCTAAAGGATAGTGCCAACACTTAGCAGTTTTGAAATTCCTACAATTTTGTACTATCTTTTGTAATTTTGTTTTGAAAATATCTAGTTGAACTTTTTGTATAAATAAATCTTCCTTCGAGTTATTAAGGGTTGAACCTTTGGATGAGCATTGAGAATAGAATTGTAACCGAGCTAGAGATTTTCCAAGTTAATGAAAGGATTATGAATTTTCCTTATATAGTTCTATCTTCTTGTAAGTTTTCATATGTGCTTATTTCATTATGTATTGCTTCATATATTTAAGTATTTATGCAGAGATATGGGTAAGATCATATTGAGTATCAATCAGTCTTAAATCCCTTGTGGAGTTATCAACAATAACTAGGGACCAACTTATAAGACTATCTATTATTATAAACTCCCCTATATCAATTAATTGCCACATAAAGCTACATTCGTTTAAATATATTTTGTTCTATAGGAAACATTGTTTGCCTGCATTCTTTGCTTATAACCAATCAACTAACTCCCCATATTGAGTAAATTGCTCCTTTTCCTTAAGAATTTTCTTAATCTTCTCCTCCATAGTTTTTATCTGTACATTCTGCTCAATTATCAGTTTGAGAATTTCTTCCTTGTCTTGTTGAGTTTTTTGTCTGAGAGTCCTTTGTAGAAGGAAATTTCAACTGTTTTCTCAATTCTTCTATTTATGTGTTCTTTCTCCTAATATTATCTTCAACAGCTTTGACATAAGTAGGTTCATATCCAGTTTTAATTACTAACTCCTCCAATGACTTAACCCTATTATCTTTAGCTAGAAATGATATTTTCTCAATCTTTAATTGTGACTGCAATTTTGACAGAGTAGTTTTACACTTTGCCAATTCCATATAAATTTTGGTCATGGTTGAAAAAATCATCTCACCAGACTGCCTATGCATTTCCATTTGATCAATTGGATGTATCTGGTTAGCATCAATTATAAATACATTTTTCTTGTAACTAGAAGAATTTTTAGGAAAGGGCACTTGAGCTTGTAGAAGAGCCATTTGCATTCTTCCCTTCTCACTATCTAATACTGTTAATAACCTATTATGTGATGTGGAAATATAATTCCAAAACTATGCATAACATTATCTTTTAAAGCTTCATTCTTCTGTTTGATTTCAAGGAAGTTAGTGAAGAGATTTGACTCCTCTATTTCACTTGCTCTTGCAGATTGAGTAATTTCTAGTCATTTTTGTGAAGTTGAAGAAGGAGTAGTAATTACAGGTTCCTCTACCCCTACAGATACCTATGAATCAACCAAATTGATAATAATATGCTCCTTTTTACCCGAGGTGGTAGTAGTAGTAGTGCCCTTTGATTCATTCCTTGATTTCTTCTGATAGTGGATGATTCCTTTTCTCCAATTGTTGATGATGATGATCCTTTCCTAGGCCTCTTATCATGCTTAGTTTAAGAAGTAGGAGTTTGAAGAGTAGGAGGTAAAACCTATTCTTCTGCTTCTTGAAGAGTATTCTCTTCCCACTCCTCCTAATTTCTGAACTTCTCAATCTCTAGCCTAGGTGTATGATTATAAGGAGTGGTTTTGAGTTCCACCCTTATGTCTGAAATAATGTTGAATCGATCATAAGACTAGGTGAAGCTGGGTTGGAAAGCCATCTATTTTAATATAGCATATGCCTCTAAACCAGTTGATCTAGTATTACAAATGAATGATCCAACCTATGCCTTTATCTTGAACTGTGATCCCCTCTTCCCTGAGATGAAATAAAGCTCATCCACATTCATCATTTGTCTAATATATTCCATAGAGAAAAGCCTCATTGAAACATATTTTGGCATCTTGTATGGAGCCAATTCAGGAATTTGTGGAGGCCACTATGCTTCAGAAGGCTTGTCATTTTTCTTTGGAGCCATGGTATCAGACTAAAATGGCGAATGGAAGAAAATTATAGAGGTAGGCTAAGAGGATGGTTACAGTTACAGGCTCAGGGCAGCAGAGAATCTGTAAAAAATATGAACATCGCAAGAAACAGTGAAAGAAAATAGTGCTAGAACAGTGGAAGAAAGTCTCATGTAATGGGGCAAAAGACTATTTAACAGTGAATTAAGGCTACCGTTACAGTGGATTCCATTATTGATAAGATAATTAGGAGATAAATGCAGTAACAGGAGGAAAAATTAGTAATGAGAGGCAATTAATGGCAGAAATGGATACTCTGGAACATATAGGCGATAATGGTTGAGGGAACATGGCATGGAGCAACTGGAGGTGGATGGCGCGGGAGAAGTGACCATTGGCATGGTATTTGGAAGCGCAGGAAATGTGAATGGCAGATTTCAGAGGGGGGGTAGTGGTAAACGGTATGGAGCGAGGGGCATGTAAAGCATTGAGGAGATGACACCTATGCGAGGGTCCCGCATGGGCAAACCTATTTTTCGCACCCCTCCCCCGTTACCGTTATCTTGTTTCATGGCAAGGGGGTGCAAAGAGGCTTCCCCACCATTGATCTGGGCGGGGAGGCCAATGACCATTGGTTCTTTCTTGAACATTATCACTTGCCGACAAAACAATTTTGTCATATATGGCTTTGGTTAAAAAGAATTATAAACATATTTATTTACAACAATTAATCACCCTTTTAATGAGGTAATTAAAAACTAATGAAAAATTAATCTAACTAGGGCACGTTTATACTAGTTGCCCTTTTAAAAATATTTGACTAATCTAAACCTAATCTAATATAACTTTAGGCCAAGTTTTAAACATATTGGGCCTTTTATTTGTCCTAATCTATCCTAATTTATAATTTTCAACCAAGATTGAATTGTTTGGTTGAACTTATTCTCTAATCTAGAAATAAATAAATAAATGATCTGATCAAGATTAAAGAGTTTGATTCAGATCAAAAGAAGAGACTGTAGAATGAAAACAAGCTGCACATAGACCTTTATTTATTACAAATGGAATTTATTCATGAAGTGGCATTTAAACAAGCACACTTATACAAATATTTTGATTTTCTTTTGATGGGGTTCTATTTCATCTCTTTTTTGTTTTATATTTTTTCATATTTTCATATTTTCTTTATTCCTTCATACCCTCTTTTATAAATAAAAACTAAATTATCAAAAATAAATCATCTTACAACATCAGCTCCAACTAGGGACCGCTTCCTCCTGTAGGATGCAAAGAACTTGCTAATGAGCCCCATAAATGGGTAATTATATGGGCTCATTTTGCCTCCTAAAATAGTTAAATCAACCATTCTCTTAGCTTATTTCATGTTTTTTAATTATTTCTATGCTTATGGAGTGAGATGAGTTAGTTATGATGCCATATGATCTAATATGTGTTTAATGCAGATTATTGTTGAATTTTGAAGACAAAGTCAAAGATTCAGGAGACAAATGGTGGCAATAACTCGAAGTGGACAAAGGAGAAGACTTATAGGAAGGAATTCCCCTCATTTATTACTCCCCACTTCGAATTCCCCTTTATTTAGCTTGGAGTACAAACAACCAAATCAATGCACTAGGAGGGAGCCGAGCAAGTGGAGGATAATTGATGATTATCTCGAGTTTTGGGAGCCAAACCTCCCTGATTTTAAGTAAGCTATTGGTAGCTTTAGTTGTATAAGTATAGAGGTATAGGGCCTCACTAGGGTCAGATTTTTGTTGTATTTTTTCTCAAGTAAACTCTGCTCAACTTCGAGCTTATTTCTGGTGAGAGTTTCATGTAATCCTATCACTGTTTTGATAATAAAGATAAGGTCCTTTTTGAGATAGCACTATGTTACCTCAGAGGATTGAAGCTCTTGGGTTAGGGCCTAATCCAAGCAGCCAAGCCCCTCTTTATTTGTATTTACATGCTTTGTTTCAGTTTATAGATTAGCTGTCGGTAGATGTACTTCTTTCATGGTTAAGAATAGGTTGATTTTGATGCTTTAGAAGTTTGCTTCCATTTGTCCTTTCTATAGATAATTAAGTAGTGATAAGAAGAAGATTCAAAAGGCTAGCAATAGTGCCTTGGCCTCTCTTCCTCCCTTTGGGACCATGACTTGAGGCGAAGACCCTCTTGCTGCCCCAAAAACTCAGATTTTCCTCCTTCATAGGACTTCTAGTGTTTGCAGCCTGTTAGAAGGTTAATGCTTTGCTTCAAATCTCTTCCACCATGCTCATCTCCTTATTTGCAATAAATTTTATTCCATGCTTTATTTCCTTGTAGCATTTCTCAGCATTTACTTTCATAGATCATAGTTTAGACTAGCTTGATGCAAAATTTTGTTTTTCTAGATGCACTCATTTCATCGCTTATTGGTTGATTGTCAGTTCTTTTGTAGCAAATCTCTTCTCACAGAAGGTCAGCCTATTAGCCATCATATTCTCTCTCTCTTCCATGCCCTACAGGTCACCCAAGCTCACCTCAAATTTGCCTTAGCTTTCTGCATTTTTCCATAGAACTTCTTCCTCCCTCCTTGAGCAAACACAATCATCTTTCCCTCTCCTAGTGATTCTTGGTGGACCCTAGGTGCCGTAACACATCATTCCAACCTCCATCCACCTTTTCCACCCACTCTCACACCTTCAAAACCTTGAAAACTACTCTCGGCATCCTCCTGTAGACCTCTTGTAGATCCCCTATGTCCTCCTGTAGATTTTTCTGTAGGCTTTCTTTTGAAGGCCAAGTGTGGGAAAAGCCTCCAGAAGGCCACTCGAGACCTCCTAGGACCCATCCACACCATCCTACATCCCCTCAAATCCAAAAGTATCCCTCCAACACCACCTATTCACTTCCACCTTCACACATAATAAAATACATGCATGTCAAATTCACATAAAAATCCAAAACGATGTTTTTTTCTCATTTACTTCCAGAAATAGCTTAAGTAGATGTTGTTTACTTCCTTGAGTAGGTAGTGGCATTCATTTAATGGTTTTCATAGTGCTTTCTGCAAAAGTAGGATTAGTTGGTTAAGTAGGGTTTGCTAGGTTTGCTTTGCATTTTAGTTTTTTTCCTTTCTGCAATTAGAATAGCCTCTGTAGAAGCAATCTTTCCTTTCTTTCATCACATATAGAGCTTCTTTTGAAATCAATAGAAGTTGGTTTGAGCTCCTAGTGATCTTGCGTCAGCTGACCAAGTGACAACTTGTAGTAAGAACTAGTACTTGTGCATATAGCACCATCACTTCCAAGTTTGTTACGAACTACCAGGTTGATAAGAGCAAAGTAGGCAGCCCAGGAGTTGCAACATTATTGCTGCAATATTGGTGTTCACCACTTTTTGGCACTGTTGCTTAGATTATTTTGCGATTACTTCTTTCTCCTATTTTCTATCGCAACATTCTGCTAAATAGTTTATTTCAGCAAAAGTAGAATAGTCATTTCCTTCAAGTTCTGCATTTCCTTGCTTTCCTTTTCAATTTTGCAAATTTCATTTCAGCAAGAGTAGACTAGTCATCCTTTTTCCTTCAGTTCTGCATTTCCTTGCTTTCCTTTTCAATTCTGCAAATTTCATTTCAACAAGTTCATTTCAGTTAGTTGTAATTTGTTTTGTTCAATCAATTTCAAGTTTTGTAGGTACTATCAGTGTGGGGAAAAAGAAACAAAAACCAACCAAAAAGATTTCCTTTTATGCCTCGTAGGAATAGAGATAATTCAGGAAAATTCTTGCCCAATAGCCCCACTACCTCACACATCCAACCTTATCTCTTCTTTAGTGGCAGTGATCAATAAGAACCTTTAGGTGAACAACTGAAGATATTTGAAGAACCTATAGGGGAAGAAGAAGAAGAAAACATCCCTCCTGAGTTGATGGCTGAAAACAGAAATGCTAGGGGAAATGGAGAGAGAATAGAGGGTACCTTTCCCATTCGGGAGACCAATGGGGACACCAAAATGAAGAATATAAGTCCTTCAGCCTTACCTCACTTCCATTGTTTGACTATAGAAGATCCTGACACCTTCTTGGTTAAGTTTGATGTCATCTGTCAAACATATAACTATGCAGAAGATGAGAAAAAGTTGAAACTATTCCCTTCTACTCTCAAGGATGCAGCATTACACTGGTTCCTGGGGTTACCTGGTAATAGCATCACAACTTGGGCTCAGATGCAGTAGGCCTTTAATGACAAGTATCAAGACTACTTTAGGTCAAAATATACCAAATAATAAATCTTTTGTATGACCATGGGAAGTGATGAATCCTTGGAATATTATGAAGAGAGATTCCATCTCAGTTACAAAAGGGTCAGGTGTACACTTGACCCTGAATCTCTAAAGTTGGTCCTGCTCAAGGGAATTCCAGAAGACCTTCTAGACACCCTCCATCTATTGGCTAGGGGAGACATCTACCAATTATCTTATGAGGACATAAAGACTATTTTTAGAAACCATTCTAGAGCAGTTAGAAAGAGAAGTAAGGCGATTCAACCCATAGCCAGTACCTCCTCTTCCAATTCATCCATTAAAGGTGAAATTGGAAACATGCTGGAAGACTTCAAAAGTGAAATGTTGCAGAATCTTACAATGTAAATGGATACCTTGCAGATCAAAAGAAAACAACAGGAAGCAGAGAGGGATTTGGCCATTTTTGTCCTAGATGCACCAGGAGACATCCTAGGAATGAATTTCCATTGAACTCTATATAGGTTTGTTCAGTCTGTGAAGAAGATCATTCTATAGATAAGTGCCCTTCCTTGCTTGGTCTTAAAGCTGTATACCAAGGGGCCGAAGAAGCCACTAAACCACTCTATTACATGAACCAAAGGAGACTGCATGGACCTAGACCATACCAGCAGAGGATGCAAGGGACATCTCAGGCATACTACAACCCCAACCAAGTCACTTCCATAACTTTGTTGGGTTGTGTTATATTCTTTCCACATAGTTAACAAGGGGTTTGAGGGGTACCTATAACCCCACTTTATGGGGTCCGGGGCAGCACCCCAGAAAATTTTGGTTTTGGACCCTATGTTAGGTTGGGCGGACCCACCTATGGTTTTGTGCATGATTTTCGCACATGTTTTTTGGACGCG
>APFE030716917.1:79074-96609 GCA_000404065.3 Pinus taeda | reverse complement strand
CAGTCAGGAAGCCTCAAAGGAGGATGAATCTAGCACTTAAAGATATTGTTAAGGAAGAATTGCAAAAATTGCTTGATGCAGGATTCATGTAACCCATCTCTGACTGTGAATGGGTCTCCCCTTTGATGTGGTGCCAAAGAAAAATGGCAAGTGGAGAATCTGTGTCGACTATCAGGAATTGAACAAAGCCACTAAAAAGGACCATTTTCCTTCGCCTTTCATAGATTAAGTGTTAGACAGTCTACTGGGGAAAAAGTTTTTCTCCTTCCTAGATGGGTTTAGCGGGTATAATCAGATTCAAATCAGCTCGGAAGACCAAGATAAGAACACTTTCACTTGTCCTTGGCGTACCTTTTCATACCGGGTCCTTCCTTTTGGTTTGTGCAATGCTCCAGGCACTTTCCCAAGAGTGTTATTGAGTATATTTTCTGAGATGGTTCATGATGCAGTGGAAATATATATGGATGATTTTATTCATGGTTCTAACTTTCAGGAAGCTTTATTTAACCTGGAAAAAGTTTTAGACAAGTGTATTGAGATGAACCTATCCCTCAGTCCAGAAAAATGCGAATATTTGATGACTGAAGGGATCGTGCTAGGTCATGCAATATCTCAACAAGGACTGCAGGTGGACCCCAACAAGATTGCCATCATCCAAAGGGTCCCACCTCCTCAAAAGGTGATAGATGTCAGAAGTTTCCTATGCTTAACTGGATATTATAGAAGATTCATTAAATATTTCAGTAATCTCAGCTTTCCTTTGTTTTTTATTTTAGGCAAAGATGTTGAGTTCATATGGTCCGAAAACTATCAAGAAGCCCTAGATACCTTGAAGAGAAAGTTAGTAACTGCTGCAATTCTCAGAGGCCCAAACTGGGCCCTACCCTTTCACATTCACACATATACCTCGAACAAAGGAATAGGAACAACCTTAGGACAAACTGATGAAAAGTTGCCTTATGCCATATACTTTATAAGCAAAAACTTGTCAAAGGCAGAGTTAAACTATACAGTGACCGAGAAGGAACTCCTAGCTATTGTGCATTTCTTAAACAAATTCAAACATTATATCACAGGCTATCATACCTTCATGCACACTGATCATGTTGCAATTAGATATTTAATGATCAAAACATATGTAAATGCTCGCATTATTAGATGGTTGCTTTTACTGCAACAGTTTGATCTGACCATTATTTATAAGCTTGGTGAAGAAAATGTTGTTGCTGACTTTTTGTCTAGAGTAAATTTTCTTGTAGGTGAAGAAGGAATGGTGGATGATCAAATTCCAGATGAACATCTGTTTGCTATTTTAGTACTCTCTCCATGGTTTGTTGATATAGCAAACTACTTGGTTTCAACACATTTTTCACCACCCCTGTCCTCAAAAGAGAAGAGCAAGATAGTAAGGAAAAGCACCCCTTTCACTTGTATTGGGGATAATCTCTTCAAACTTGACCCAGATCAGATCTTGAGAAGATGTGTTAGGGAGGAGGAAGTCTTTGACATTCTCCTGACCTGTCATGATGGGCCTTGTGGAGGTCATTTTGAACCAAAGAGAACTGCCTTCAAGATATTGCAAGCAAGCTACTATTGGCCCACTCTGCACCAAGATGTGAGGAGATACACCAGCCAATGTAATCAATGTCAAAGGATGGGGAAACCTACTCCAAA
This sequence comes from Pinus taeda, assembly GCA_000404065.3. Taxonomy (NCBI): domain Eukaryota; kingdom Viridiplantae; phylum Streptophyta; class Pinopsida; order Pinales; family Pinaceae; genus Pinus; species Pinus taeda. The sequence goes on along the minus strand of APFE030716917.1, from coordinate 94,935 downwards.
GGATGAGATGCCCATGTAACCTCAAGTGACCTTTGAGCCATTTGACAAGTGGGGCATGGACTTTGTGGGTCCTATCAACCCTCCTTCAAAAAAAAACAATACATCATTATGTGCACTGATTACCTGACAAAGTGAGTAGAAACAAAAGAAATCAAAGCAGCAACAGAGGAAAAAGTAGCTGAGGTTTTTGAGAAAAAACATATTCTACAAGTTTGTGTATCCAAGAGAATTGATCACAGATCAAGGGAGTCAGTTCACTTCCAATTTGATTGAAGACATTCTCACCCATCATAAAATCAAGCACAGGACTTCCACCCCTTACCATCCACAAGCTCACTAATAGAGCTTTGGAAGGAATCTTGACCAAGGTAGTGAGCAACAACAGAAAATACTGGGCAGATAGATTAGTTGAGGCCACCTGGGCCTACAACACAACATGGAAGACCACTACAGGGTTCACACCCTATGAACTGGTCTATGGGAAGAAGGCTTTGCTATCAATAGAATTTGAATTCAATACACTAAGGATGGTAGCTCAACTGGACCTAGATCTCAACCATGAACAGAAGGAAAGATTACTCTAGCTCAATGGATTGGATGAACAAAGATTGCAAGCCCTCCTCCACATAGAGGTAGTTCAACTTCAGAGGAAGATATGGCAGGACAAAAACATCAAGGAGAAGCAATTCCAATAGGGATATTGGGCATTGCTCTATCATTCAAGGTATAAGGACTTCAAAGGCAAGCTAAGGACAAGATCGCTAGGACCATGCACTGTTGAAAATTGCAATGACAATGGTTCAGTTCTGATCAAAACCATTGATGATGAAGCCATCCCCATGCTTGTCAATGGACATCAGTTGAAAGTTTACAAGAAGCCCCTCTCCAAGTGAGAGTTCATTAAAGATTTGAATAAGACAGTGATGGTAGTGGAGCATGTCTTAGACTCCACTTCACCCACTCACTGAAGAAAAAAAAAAAAAAAATAAGGACTCAAGTGAAAACCTCCATGAGCGCTTGAGTACCATCATTGGGTTGGAAACCTCTCCTGAGGTGGCCCAATGATGTAAAAAAAAAAAAAAAAAGAATAATATTCCTGGGTGAAAACCTCCCTTGTAGGCACCTAGGGCAAGCAATTAGGGTGAAAACCTCCTTGAGGTGCCCTAGTTGTTTTCAAAAAAAAAGAAAAGAAAAGAAAAAAGAAAATTGAATTTTAATGTTCATTGCAGGTTTGCAGGAGGACCACAGGGAGCAAGAGAAGATGTCACAGAGCCCTGACATTCACACCAACACCTATATTATCTCCTCCACACTCTTCTCCATCATATCTAACCTTTCTTTCACCTCACTATGTTCCTTTTTCAGAAACTATGTTCTACAGGAGGCTCCTGTAGGAATTACAGAGAGCCAAAAATGGTTCCAAAAAGAAGTTTGAGGAGCAGGGAAGCTCCATGAAGACCATATAAGCCCCCATACAGCCTCCAGTCCTCCTTTCCATCCATTCCACACCTGCATCACACCCCCATCATTATTTTTTCTTCTTGTCCGAGAAAAACACAAAAAAAAAACAACTTTTAGTAAAAAGAAAAAAAAAAACAAAAATGAGAAAGGAAGCAGCACCTTAAATCTCACCTGTGGCTTACCTATTACCTCTCCATCTCCACCTACATCTCTAGCATCATCCTCAGAGCTCCCAACACCAAAAGAAGCTGAAATTTCAAGGGGAGAAGTAGCTACAAGAGCTCCTATAGGAATTCCTGTAGTAGTGGATCCAATTAAAATCAAGCCACAACAGAAAAAGAAGTGCAACCATGAGGAATTAAGGAGACATCTAAAGCTTAGATCTAGCCAGAGGATACTTGTACAAAATAAGCAACCACACATCAGCAAGAAGACAACATGCATCAAAAGAAATACAAGCATGCAGCAATAGAAGAAGCCAAAATACCTCACAACACATACATTCGACTCATAGGTAAGTGACTAACCCACTTCTCTGTGTGCATTTGTGTAATTGAAAGATATGCATGAGAAACAAGATGTTTGAGGTTGAATGACAAAAAGGTGGCCAGTTAACTTGGCCACCTTCATCTAGTTGACTGCACTCATCCGAAGATGTCACCCACACGTGCGCACAGTCAACTCAGAGAAACATGTCAAGGACAAGTAGTGGAGGGTGTGCAAACTCCGATGCAATTATGAGAGGTGATTGTGTGGAGAGACCATGATGAAAAGGCAGGTGGGGATCAATGGTCCAAATATGGCCAGCATACACTTTTGCCAACTCACCCCCATCACCAGAAATATTCAAAAGAAGTAATAGGTACTCCTCCTCGAGCACTCTCACCACCATTTTCCTTCATTTTCTCCTCGTAAACTTAGTTGCAGCAAACTCCTTGTCATCCACAGCCTTGAAACTATCATTCTCTATTGATCATCCCCATCTTCCTACTCTCGGCATTGTCTACCGGAGCACTTACACGTTCTACAGGAGCACCTAGAGGCAGTTCTACAGGAGGGGCAGTGAGTGGTTTTTAAGAAGAAAACACGAGTTTTTAGCACGATTTCTAGCTTGAGGAGGTAGGTTCCATGCATACCCACCTTGACTATTAGTATATGCAAGGAATGATATCACTCTAAGGAGGATTTGAGTCCATAGAAGAAGAGGAATTACATAAAAAAAAATCTGCTTGTTTTTTTTTTAAACACTGTTTTCCTCTGTTTTCCAGTTTTCTTCAAAATTATTGTCTCCATCTCCATATTTTGTGTTCAAAGAGGGGTATAAACACAATGATAGGAGGATTCATGAGGAAGGAGCCCACGAATTCCACCAGGCTCCATGAACATCCCCAAGTAGTGGCCATATTCACAAGGGCAAATTGGATGAACTTTTTTGAGAAATTTTGAGGGTTTGATGAGGAAATTGCCTAGGAATTTGGCCTCTCTTTAGTCCTTCACTCAAGAACACATGCCATTGTCACTTTTAGAGGTCTTTCCATGGAGATAACCCCTAAATTTATCAGTAGGGTTACTACCCTTCCTCTTGGATTACCTTGGAGAAAAGATGAAAAACCAATTGGACAAGCTGCCAAGAAAAACTTCTTCCAAAACAATGAAACTCCTGTAGAGGATAAAAATGGCATTAGAAGGGCTAGCATACCATACCCTTGGGATGTGGTTAGTTACCAAATCATCAAATACATTTCCTGTGAGGGGAGGTACAACATAGTCCATGGCTACCATTTTAGAATCCTTCATGAGCTAAGATATGGTATGAACACTCCAACACCCTAGAAGCTCAGCATCCCTTATTTCCTCTTGCAGTCCCTCATAGACTCCAGCATTAAGGTTAAGGTAGGGAATCCAGATTAGATGGCTCACCACGGGTTAATAAAACTTTTAGTGGAAGAATCCCTCCATACATTCACACTCCCTATAGCATGGGAAGTCTTCTGAAACATGACAGCAGAAGATGACATAAAGGCCCTCACCTATGATATTAGTCATTTTGTTAGTGAGGAGGAAGAGCAGAAGGGGGGAGAAGGTGAAGCAACTGATGACTCAGCAAGACAGGAAAAGGAGGAGGAAGAAACCAAGATAGAAGAGGAGAAGGGTGAAGAAACAGAGAAAACAGAGAAAGAAAAAGAGATAGAGGGAGGAGAAAAAGAGGCAGCAGAGGTAAAACAAAGAGAAGGGTCCCCTAAGACCTTGGAAAGAGAGGTAGTAGCTTCCCTCATTGCCCTAAACACACCAATTAGGCCAAAAGAAAAGAGAAAAAGGTAGGCCCCCATGTATTTCAAGGCCAAGAAAAGCACAAGGATCAAAACAGGAAAACGCGAGCCACCTTTAACAGTGCCCATTACAATTGAAGATTCACCCTCTGTCAAAGGGGTATAATCTCCCTTTAAAACACCTATCACATATGAAAGAGGGACTCCTAGAACTTCCACCTGGAAGAAGAAAGTACAACTACAGGACCCAAAAATAGTCCTACAGGAGGCACAGACAGTTCTACAGGAGACACTATCAAAATTATAGGAGACCCAAAAGCTTTAGAAAAGAATGGAAGAGCAACCAAAGGGGAAGGAGGAAGCTACAGAACTACAAGAACCTAATCCCCAGCCCAGCCTTGCCTCCTATTACCATCTTCTTGAAGGAGGAAGGATAATTCTACAAACATTTGCAATTACACTATTCTTTGAATTAGAAAAGGAAAGAATAAGCACACATAGGTGGATGAAAATATCCAAATCCAAGGGAGTTCAGGATGTTGGCCATATGGAGAACAAACTTAGGGAAATGGGCAGAGAGTTAAGTGTTTTCAGACATAGGAAAGCAATTGCAAGAAACCAACTTCAAACTAAAAATGAATTGCTAAGGAGGTAGGTAAAGGATAAAGAGACCCAGATAGTATGCATGGTTATCTTATCCATGGAGGTACTACAATGTAGAACACCAGCAAAATCCTATGGCTTATACATCAAGGACCAATGGCTACAATTTTAGATCAAGACTTTGGCACAAAGAGGCATAATGCCTTTTCAAGATTACAGACAGTTTATGGACCAGTGTGACCAAAGTATAGCAGAAGATAAGGAAAAGATGGTATAATTTCACCTGCATAATATGGCCCTCACAGACATGTATGTGTGGGACCCCAATGCTAGGCTAGGGGACCTACAACTAATGGCCATGGATTCATGGATGAACCATGAAGAGTTAAAGGAAATAGAAGTAAAAAGGTTGACGATAAGAGAGCAGAATGAGCCATTAATGATCAGAGCTAAGCCATTAGATCCCATGGCCCTCATCGGCACACACTAGCTGCTTGCCAATAATCCTCAAATTTCCCCTAGACATATAAGTGATCAAGCACAAGCCATTGCACATTTTGAGGACATGGAAAGGTTACTTGGGGATGATTGTGTGCATGCATGTATGAGGAGATGGAACACCTTATCACACAGCCTGAAGATCAAGGTATATCATTCCCCGTGAGGATGAAGGAGGCACTAAGGAGAGTGCCAATATACAAGCACTCAATGTAGAGGCTGCAGGTTAATTGGATTGGCCTCAAACTGAGTCCACCACTGTTGTTAGGCATGCTAGAAGGAAGAACAAAAGAAGAAGAGCAGAGGCAGTGGGAAGAGATAGACAAAAAAGCAAGCTTCTATGACAAGGAAGAGGAAACAACATCAGAAGCTTGGGATGCTAGAGAGGCCACCAGGGCCATAAAAGATGAGGAGATGGACTAAGTTGCTCAAAGGATGAGCAACACCTTCAGTGGGGGGGTGATGATGAGCCCCATAAATGGGTAATTATATGGGCTCATTTTTCCTCCTAACATAGTTAAATCAACCATTCTCTTAGCTTATTCCATGTTTTTTAATTATATTTATGCTTATGGAGTGAGTTGAGTTACTTATGATGCCAGTGATTTAATATGTGATTAATGTAGATTATTGTTGAATTTTGAAGACAAAGTCAAAAATTCAGGAGACAAATGGCAGCAATAACTCGAAGTGGACAAAGGAGAGGACTTATAGGAGGGAATCCCCCTCATTTATTACTCCCCACTTCGAATTCCCCTTCATTCAACTCGAAGCACAAACAGTCAAATCAATGCACTAGGAGGCAGTCGAGCAAGTGGAGGATAACTGATGATTATCTCGAGTTTTGGGAGCCAAACCTCCCTGATTTTAAGGAAGCTATTGGTAGCTTTAGTAGTATAATTAGAGAGGCCTAGGGCCTCACTAGGGTCAGATTTTTGTTGTATTTTTGCTCAAGTAAACTCTGCTCAACTTCGAGCTTATTTTTGGTGAGAGTTTCATGTAATCCTATTACTGTTTTGATAATAAAGATAAGGTCCTTTTTGAGCTAGCACTGAGTTACCATAGAGGGCTAAAGCTCTTGGTTTAGGGCCCAATCCAAGCAGCCAAGCTCCTCTTTATTTGTATTTATATGCTTTGTTTTAGTTTATAGATTAGCTGCTAGTAGATGTACTTCGTTCATGGTTAAGAATAGGTTGCTTTTGATTATTTAGAAGTTAAGCAGTGATAAAAAGAAGATTCAAAAGGCTAGCAACAATGCCTTGGCCTCTTTTCCTCCATTTGGGAACATGAATTGAGGCAAAGACCCTCTTGCCGCCCCAAAAACACAGATTTTCCTCCTTCATAGGACTTCTAGTGTTTGCAACTTGTTAGAAGGTTAATGCTTTGCTTCAAATCTCTTCCACCATGCTCATATCCTTATTTGCAACAAGTTTTCTTCCATGCTTTCTTTCCTTGTAGCATTTCTTAGCATTTACTTTCATAGATCATAGTTTAGACTAGCTTGATGCAAAATTTTGTTTTTCTAGATGCACTCATTTCATTGCTTATTGGTTGACTGTCAGTTATTTTGTAGTAGATCTCTTCTCACAACAAGTCATCCTATCAGCCATCACATTCTCTCTTTTATCCATGCCCTACAGGTCGCCCAATCTCACCTCAAATCTGCCTTAGTTTTCTGCATTTTTCCATAGAACTTCTTCGTCCCTCCTTGAGCAAACCCAATCATCGTTCACTCTCTTAGTGATTCTTGCTGGACCCTAGGCACCCTAACACATCATTCCAACCTCCATCCACATTTTCCACCCACTCTCACACCTTCAAAACCTTGAAAACTACTCTCGGCATCAGCATGTAGACCTCCTATAGATCCCTTGTGTCCTCCTATAGATTTTGCTGTAGGCTTTCTCTTGAAGGCCGAGTGTGGGAAAAGCCTCCAGAAGGCCACCCAAGACTTCCTAGGACCCATCCACACCATCCTACATCCCCTCAAATCCCAAAGTCTCCCTCCAACACCACCTAGTTTCTTCCACATTCACACACAATAAAATACATGCATGCCAAATTCACATAAAAATACATAAAAATCCAAAAAGATGTTTTTTGCTCATTTACTTCTAGAAATAGCTTAAGTAGATGTTTTTTACTTCCTTGAGTAGGTAATGGCATTCATTTCATGGTTTTCATAGTGCTTTCTACAAAAGTAGGATCAGTTGGTTAAGCAGGGTTTTCTAGGTTGGCTTTGCATTTAAGTCTTTTTCCTTTCTGCAATTAGAATAGCCTCTGTAGAAGAAATCTCTCCTTTCTTTCATCACATATAGAGCTTCTTTTGAAATCCATAGAAGTTGGCTTGAACTCCTAGTGATCTTGCGCCAGCTAACCAAGTGACAACCTATAGTAAGAACTAGTACCTGTGCATACAACACCATTGCTTCCAAGTTTTTTACGACCTACCAGGTTGATAAGAGTAAAGTAGGTAGCCCAGGAGTTGCAGCATTATTGCTGCAACACTGGTGCTCACCACTTGCAGATCCATGTGCCTTCTCCTCAGGCTAATGGGGTCTTCTAGTTGAAACAAATACACACTGCATGTAAAATAAAAATCATTGGTAAAATACAATGATGAATGAATGGAAACCTCTCAATATTGAAGATAGTGCTTCAAGTACTTCCCATTGACAGGAAATGAGGAATTCTCTCCCTCAATATTCTCAGAATGAAAGTGTTATTATCCTTGACTTAAATTTTGCAAAAAGGTCCCAACCAAAGGTTTTCAAACTTGCCATGTTTTCCTTTGTCTTCTCTCCTAGCATCCCATCTTAGTACCAAATCACGTTGCTTGAAATCTCTTTCCCTAGCTTTCCTATCAAACAATATTTTCATTTTACTCTAATATTTCTTAAGCTTGTAATGTACTTCATCTCTATCCTCATTCAATTCTATGATCTGATTTATTCTTCAAGAGAAGTCATCAACCTCTTCATTTGAATCTTGCAAAAACTTCAAGATAAGAAAAGCTAAATGTGTGGGAAATATTGCTTCTTTTCCCTAAACAAGATGAAAAGTGGATTTACCTGTTGATCTTTTTGGTGAAATCTTGTTGGCCCAAAATGCATAAATAAGATGACTGTCCTAACTCCTTTTATGATCCTCCAATGTTTTCTTTATTTAACCAAAATTGTATTTGAGGACTCTGTCAGTCCATTTCCATGTGGATAATATGGTGTAGAATGATGCAACAAGATCTAATATTTGCGATAGAACTCAATCATTTTAGTACTACTGAATGCTTGTGCATTGTCTATGAATATTAGTTGGGGGCATCCAAATCTAGACAATATTATTGTTTAATACACTTGATAACAACAGTATCAGTTGCATTTCTGACTGGAACGGACTCTACCCATTTGGTAAAGCAGTTTGTGGCAGTCAATATCCATCTGTGTTGACTGCTTGGTGGAGGATGAATTTCACCAATGAAATCCAACTCCATTGACAGAATGGTGCTTGGACTAAGATTGGAACCAATGGAAGAGCTACTAATCTCTACCTTCTAGCAAACATTTGACACTGTTTACAACTCCTAGCCTTTTCTCCCACCCGAGCAAACAAAGTAGGCCAATAAAATCCCGTCGTTAAGATCTTATAAGTTATGGCCCTCCAACCATAGTGACCTCCACAATTTCCTGAATTGGCTCCATACAAGTTGCCAAAATATGTTCTAATGAGAATTTTCTCTCAGGAATATATTAGGCAAATGATCAATATGGATGAGCTTCATTTCATCTCAGGGAAGAGGAGATCACAGTTCAAGATAAAGGCACAGGTTGGATCATTCATTTCTAACACCAGGTAAGATGGTTTAGTGGCAGATGCTATATTGAAACATATAGGTTTCCAACCCAGCTTCATCTGGTCTTATAATCCATTCAACATTATTTCATACTTAAGGGTGGAACTCAAAACCACTCCTTATAATCATACACCTAGGCAAGAGATTGAGAAGTTCATAAATTTGGAACAGTGGAAGAGAATACTCTTTAAGAAAAAGAAGAATATGATTTACCTCCTTCTACTCTTCACGCTCCTACTTCTCAAACTAAGCATGACAAGAGGCCTAGGGTAGGACCATCATCATCAACAATTGGAAAAAACGAATTCATCCACTATCAAAAGAAATCAAGGATTGAATCAAAGGGTACTACTACTACTACCCAGGGTCAAAAGGAGCATGTTATCATCAATTTGGATGATTCACAGGTATATGTAGGGACAAAGGAACGTATAATTACTACTCTTTCTTCTTCTTCTTCTTCAACTTCATAGAATTTGCTAGAAATTACTCAATCTATAGGAGCAAGTGAAATAGAGGAGTCAAATGTCTTCACTAACTTCCTTGAAATCAAACAGAAGAATGAAGCTTTAAAAGCTAATGTTTATGCATAGTTTTGGAATCAGACTTCCACATCACAGCACATGTTGTTAACAACCTTTGATAGTGACAAGGGAAGAATACAAATGGATTTTCTACAAGCTCAAGTGCCCTTTCCTAAAGGTTCTTCAGATTACAAGAAAATTGTATTTACATTTGATGATAATCAAATACATCCAATTGATTAAATGGACATGCATAGGTAGTCTGGTGAGATGTTATTCTCAACCATGATCAACACTACTATGGCATTGTCAAAGCTTAAAATTTCTCTGTCAAATGTGCAGTCACAATTAAAGATTGATAAAATATCATCTCTAGCTAAAGATAACAGGGTTAAGTCATTGGAGGACTTAGTAGTTAAAATTAGATATGACCCTACTTATGTCAAATTTGTTGAGGATATTAATAGGAGAAACAACATAGAGATAGAATCATTGAGAAAAGAATTGAAACTGCCTTCTACAGAGGGCCCCTAGACCAAGGAGATAGCAGAAACTGAACAACACAAGGAAGAAATGCTCAAACTGATAATTGAGCAGAATGTACAGATAAAAACTATGGGGGAGAAGATTGAAAAACTGCTTAAGGAAAAAGAGAAATTTACTCAGTTAGTTATAGCTCCCATCACAACTTTTCTTATTACAGTGTCTGGAGCAACAGGGGAATCTACATCAATAGCAGAGGATTTGAACAAACTCTCACAAGAGCTCACTCACCAGAAGGAAGAGAATGAAAGACTTCATAAGGGAATCCAAAATTTGGAAGCTCAAAAAATAAAGAATAATAGTTTGTATGTTAAGGAAATGCAGAAAACACATAGGTTCAACAAAATAATAGAAGAGTTTCAGATTCAGTGATTGATGTCTACGACCTTAGCCCAAGCCAAGGAAAGCATATGGGTGGGTATTAGTCATGCCATAATTGAGGTATGGCCTTCCATTCAGATCATTTTTGAGTAGGAGGAACTCATAAATAGATGTCAAGTAGCCATTGATGAAGTCAAACAACTTCTTAAAGATAAACCAAGTGAGGCTTCAGACATGATCAAAGTTTTTAGAAGAGTAGGAAAATCGGCCTATTATGGAGTTTGTGACCCGACATTCAGACTACCCATGTGAGTCCATCAATCAAGGGAATGCATGAATTAGATCTTCCTCAGATGTTAATGATCCCAGAGCTCTATTTGGTTATATATAATATATATAATATAATATATAATAATATATATATATATATATAATATTATAATATAGTAGGGTTTTTAAGAGAAGTTATAAGGAATTTTGGTCAAGCATTGTAAGTTTTTCATTTTTTATTATTTATATTAATATAATTATTAAATTTGTTATTACTTAGTTAATAATCAGTTTAGGGGGATAAATTAGATTTTAACTATTTATTGAATTAATTAATTCATGTTTATTAAAAATTTATATCAAAGATTAATTATTTAAATAATGTTTTAATACTTTTATTAATTTGTATTAAAAAATTAATTAATCCTATTTATAATTAGTTAGAAAGAATATATTGGTAATTAATTAATTCATAAGTTAAAGCGTAATTACATTAGAATAACTTGTATTTCTTAAATTGATTGTTTATTATGTTATTATTTTATTAAAGAATTATTTTGATTAATTTGTTTAATAGCTGTCATTAATTTGTTTGATTAATTACTATTTTCCTGATTAATAATTAAAAAAAGACTAATTAATTAATTTATTTTATATTAATTCTATTAAATGTCTATGTTTAATTTTATGTATTTACTGTTGATTATTTATTGATAGATTAATAATTAATTAATTTACAATTAATTAATTAATCGATAAATTAATGAATTAATAAATCAATAATGAGTTAATTATTGATTTTTTAAGATTTCAATTAAAGGTTTCCAGGTGTTGCTTAGTTTTAACCCATCATCCTGGTTCAAGTTGTTCTAATGACAAATTTCTGCCCATGCGGAGAGGATGTTTGCAGATAGAAAATTTACAAATTAGGTTGTTGTCTCTACAATTTTTAAGAAAATTTAGTTTGGAAACGAGTTTAGCTCTTGATAATCTTAACTTCTCGAATTCTGATGTGTTGTCCATCATAATTTAGTTTGGAAACGAGTTTAGCTCTAGATAATCTTAACTTCTCGAATTCTGATGCGCTGTCCATCATTCCTCCTCTTCTAAAAATTCTCCTCACATGTATGGATTCATTATTTAACATGATCAAAGTTCTTAACTCAAAAACCACGGTCGAGTTGGAGTAGATTCAAATTCCAGACAGAACATAAATCATCTTTGAAATCAAGAAGGTGTTGCAGAAAAAGAACTTGATGACTCAATTAGAGACTAAGTGCTAAACATTGAAGACTTATGTCCAAAGGTTTCATTTTAAATTTAATTTACTAAATCAGAGAGGAATTCCAAGATTAGTGGCCCCAAATGACAGGTTGATTAGTCTGGAAGTATACCGCAAGAAGCTTTATACCATAGCCACTCATAAATCAAAATTTGTAGGTATAAAGGGGAATATTACAGGGAAAAAAGCATTAGAAGCTTTAGATTTTGATTTGACTATTAAGCATGAAATTAAACATCTTTTTGTAAATAAGCCCACTTTTGAAAAATACACCGAGGTTGATGAAGTTTACAAAAAATTGGTAAATATTGCCATACCAAGTGAAGACTGATGGGATCACTTGTCTGAATTTATTGTGTAACTTTCATCAACAGCTGAAGGAAAACTGGGCAACACTTTTTGGGGACCACATCATCAACAGATTCCTAAAGGATAGTGCTGGCACTTAGCAGTTTTGAAATTCCTACAATTTTGTACTATTTTTGTAATTTTGTTTTGAAAATATCTAGTTGAAATTTTTGTATAAATAACTCCTCCTTCGAGTTATTAAAGGTTGAACCCTTGGATGAGCTTTGAGAATAAAATTGTCACTGAGCTGCAGATTTTCCAAGTTAATGAAAGGATTCTAAATTTTCCTTCTATAGTTCTGTCTTCTTGTAAGTTTTCATATGTTATTATTTCATTATGTATTGCTTCATATATTTAAGTCTTTATGCAGAGATCTCGGTAAGATCATACTAAGTATCAGTCAGTCTTAAATCCCCTGTGGAGTTATCAACAATAACTAGGGACTAGCTTATAAGACTATATGTTATTATAAACTCCCCTATATCAATTAATTGCCACATAAATCTTCATTCGTTTAAATATATTTTGTTCTACAAGAAACGTTGTTTTCCTATATTCTTTCATTATAACCAAATCAAGATCATGTATCAGATAGTTCTTCTCATGCTCATTTAGTTTTTGTGAATCATAACATACTACCTGCCCCTCGTGCATAAGGACTCCACCAAGTCCTCACTTGAAAGCATCTATACACACTACAAACTCTTTGTTTGGGTTTGTAATCTTTAACATTAGAGTGTTTTCAACAACTACTTTAACTCGTCAAAACTTGTTGCACATTCCTCTATCCATTCAAATTTCTTACCTTTCCTTTGCAATGATGTAATAGGATAATATGCAATCCGAGAGAAGTTCCTGATGAACCTCCTATAATAGCCTGCTAGCCCCATGAATGATCTTACCTCATCCTCATTTCTAGGAGTTTCCCACTCCATGATAAATTTTATCTTCTCTAGATCTACTGTTATGCCTTCCTTGAAGACCACATGTCCCAAGTAATGTACCTTTGTTTGAAAGAAGCTACATCTACTAAGCTTAGCATACAATTTATTCTCTCTCAATAGTATCAACATTGCTGCTAAATTCTTGACATGCTCTTCCTCATTCTTAGAATAGATTAAAATGTCATCAATGAATACAATAACAAACTTGTCCAGATAAAGAAACAACACACTATTCATCAAGCACATAAAGGTAGTTGGGGTATTAGTCAAACCAAATGGAACTACAACAAATTCATAACTCCCATACCTGGTCTAGAAAGTTGTCTTGTAAATGTCCTCTTTCCTTGATGTGTACCTAATGATATCCAGATTTCAAATCAGTCTTTGAGAACACTCCTACTCCCTTTAATTGATCAAAAAAGTCATCAATCCTCAGCAACAGGTACTTGTTCTTCATTATCGCCTTGTTCAACTACTTGTAATAAATGCATAACCTGAGAGTACCATCTTTGTTCTTCATAAACAACACTGGTGCACCCCAAGGTGATACACATGGCCTAATGTATCCCTTGTCAAGCATTTCCTTCAACTGTAACTATAACTCTACTAGCTCTAGAATGTTCATTTTGTACAATGCCTTTGATGTTGGTGTTGCCCATGGTACCAACTCAATAGAAAATTCTACTTCTCTATTAGGCGACAATGCTGAAAGATTTGCTAGAAACAAATCCCGAAACAACTGCAAGATTGAGTACCTACTCAATATCTATGCATACCCATCCTCCTTACCTTTATCACTAGAAATGTGTACTGCAAATAACACAAACCATTTTGTGTGACTATGTTTTTCCTGCATAGTTGTCACCATCCTAAGTTATGTTGCTTTCTTCTTACCCTACAAGATTCTCCGCTCCCCATTGTCATACAAGAATTCAATGGCTTTGTCATAACAACCCACTTTGGTCCTATGAAGATATAACTAGTCCATACCAAAAATTATACTATATGACCTTAATGGTAATACATTCAAATGTACTGTTGTAGGCATACCAGTCAGTTCAAATGCACAATCTCTTACCCAATGATGAACTCTGTTCATTGTACCTATAGCCAACTGTACTAACCAATATTCTACTTGCACTTTTTTATCCAAACCACACTTAACCCCAAGTTAGGACTAATATAACTATAATTAGATCGAGGGCCAATAAAATAGAAAAAAACTTGATCACAAAGCTTACCATCCATCTCAACGATAAATTCCTGATGATTTGCTTGTGTTTTATTTAGCGTTGTATGGATACGAGGAATGCTCTGCCCAACATCCCCAATAATGTGCGCCTAATGTGCACTATAGATCTGAGGCCTACCACCCTGATTCTACAAAAATCCCTCTTAAGATGCTCCTTAGCACATTTCCAACACTCCAATCATCCTATACCATCACATCTATTATGCTATTGTGACCCATGTCCTTGTCTAGTTGCATTGAACTTATTATGCGGTGCAAAATTCTCTTTCCCTTTTCCATTCCGAGGCCTTATTCTTTTCAGATGCCATTTACCTTTACTTTTATCTTTCCCCTTCCATCCTTGCTAAGATTTGGCTTACGCTTTGACTGTTCATAGAAATTATTTATTTTCCCAATAAATTCCTCAAGTGATCGAGGCTCATCCTACTCAATCCGATCTATAAATTATAATGGAATTCCACTGACAAATCTATGCACTTTATCTTTTCATATTTAATATATGGTACATAACTTAATATCTCTAAGAACTTGGTCGTATACTCCTCATTTATCATTGATCCCATTTTGAGCTCATAGAATTCTTGGCTTTGTTGTCACAGTACCTTTCTGACAAGTACTTCTTTATAAAGAGTCTCTTGAATTCATGGCAACTCAACTCCTCTGTCTTGATGTCTCTGACCAGTTTTACATCTTCCCACTAAATGTTTGTTTTACCTTTCAAGATGAAGATATAATGGCCTTCATATTCTTTGTATACTCATGCAGTTCAAAGAACTTATTCATACCAATTAACCAAACCTTTGCATCCTTAGGCTTCTGTTACACTGAATTTTGTCACCTTGACTATCTGCAGTTTATGTGGCCTCATCAATAGCCACATTGTCCTCTTTGTCAAGCCCCATACCTCTGCTCTTCATGTCAAAACTTCAAAGAGAGAGAAAGTCACTTGAAAACATGTTTATCTTTGGGTACGCAGGTTCTCTCTACCTGGCCTGCGTGTACGCACTCCAAATACATTAGACCTGCGTAGTAATACGCTCTGTATACTAAATCTAGGGTGCGTACCCCTGTAAAGGTCAAAAGGCGCAAGTTTCATCTTTAAAAAGTTACTTGTGGTCACTTCTAGAGCCTTCTAGAAGAGTTCTTGACGTGTATTGAGCGCCTCCAGATGGTTCATGCACCCCTATGATAGAGGAGCTTATCCCATCAAGAGAGGAGCTACCCCATCCAAAAGAGGGAGTATCCCATTGATGTTGGAACTGAATAACCTCTTCTATAATGCTATAAATACAGGCATTGGGCCAAAGGAGGGGAGGTGGAAAGCTGAACATTCTAAAGGGTAAATGCTGCTGGAATTAGGACTTCCATTTGTTGACTTGAGAGGAGAGATCACTATCCTTCCTTGTTGCCATAGTGGGAGTGGGTAAGCTTGTCAAAGTAGAGGAAATCTCTTGCTGGACCCTGGGAGGAGCTTGCACAACACCAAGGCTCAGGTTGTAATGGTTCCTTTGATTATTTAATAAAAATAAGTCCATTCTTCTCAATGATTTGTTAATGAATTATTTCATGCATTCCTTGGTCAGTATGATAGATATATTTTGTTTTATAATGAATATTCAGATGCTATGTAATTGTTTGCCTTGTTAGTGAACGCAGGTCTGAAGGTGAAGGAGGAGCTCATCCGGATCACCAAGA